>JAYJMB010070179.1:0-24236 GCA_036873735.1 Pouteria campechiana
GTCTTGGGAATTACTGGCTGAAGCATTTGTGCATAGATTCCATCACTACACTTCTCAGTTCTCTAAAGCACAAGTGCAGGGGATTCATGGGCATGGTAGCACTACAGGTATACATCTATTCATGGAATTTTGATTATGTTGCTTTGGAACTTTATCATCATTTAGTTACGTAGAGTCGTAAGTATTTTGTTTAGGTTTCTGTTGTGCAAATATGAAATATGTCACTCGAGGAGATTGCCAATGCAGTGCAATTTCTAGTCTGACAAGTAGGTTTACGTTGGCAGACCTACATCCTTCGGTTTCTGGGCTCGCCTAAAAAATCCTATTGATGCATCACCACGTGGTTTACAAATAGAAACAGATAAAAACATTGAACTTGAAACAGTGAAATATATGTAACTCCGATGTTTGGAATCATCGGAGTTACGTATATTTGGCACAGTCATGCAGTTCACTAGCATTGAAATGAGGATATTGCTTATCAGCATCATGCTTCGATTGCAAGTAGAGGCATGAAAAAATTTGTACCAACCCTCTCTTGGCTCTGATCAATGCAGGTTACTTAGGGAATCTCAACACTTCTTTCATATGTTCCAGTTTCTCTTGCATCAGCCCACCAAGCTGGGGCCCTTACGCTTGTGACTCTCATGATCCTTGTAACACATACAGTCAGGAAGCCATCTCCGGCTCTTCTCAAATCCTTGGGGTCAATGCCAAAGTCAAATTGCTAATATATGTCAAGTGTTTGGAAGCATTATATATAACCACGAATATAGTTGTATAATGCTTGCCATGTGATCGATTTTGCTTCTTCCTGGTTGGCTTTCGTAGTTTTATTGTTTCAAGCTTTTAAGCATTGAGGGTAAGTGGCGCTCATGAATTTCATCTGCGGAAAGTAAACTTATATGTGGAGCAGTTTCCGTTTTTGTTATTGCTGCAGTCATTTTCAAATTGAATTCAACCATTTAGTGGATGTACTCTGGAGCGTACTTGGGTGTTGGTCAAGTAGTTGCCCTTGTTTTCATTGCCTGATGTCATTATTTAGCACCTTTTTGTATTGAGCATCATCATAGTTTTCTCAGTTTCATCTGGAATGAGATTTTCTCTGTGCAAGACTGTATAGATTGGATCGGCGTGAGTCCTGGTGTACCTGTTCATGTTTGTTCCAAAACTCGTACTTGGATCTAATTACCAACACCCTGATTCACTGATAGAGAAACTCATACCTCATGCCACTCTAGGTAGTGATTCAATGTTGAAACTGCAATTTGAGTGGATGAAATTTCTCTCGACCACCGTCCTTGCCATTACCTGCTTAGCTAAGAATATAAATATTATTTTAATAAAAGACTGGCTTGGGGCATAAAATTTAAATAATTTAAGAGTGAACTTTAACAATTTAAAGTTCTCCCACATAAATCCTATCCCCACGTGTCACGGGCATGAAGATCGTATTTCTCTTGTTGCCTATGAAGAACACTTGTCCTAATCACATGCCACGTCGCGTGCAGAGAAATGCTACGTGTTGGTGTTGTCCAGATAAAGTTCGCCATGAAAAGCCCACCACCCTATGAAAAATGGCCCTTGAAATTTTTGCAAATGCTGGCCGCTCGAAAAATACCCTTCTTCTTCTTCTCAAAAGCCTCCTACCAGCAGCACGAATATGGCGGAAGAAGTGCAGATAGAGCGAATTGGTATCGAACCCAACCGTCCTGCGACCCAACAAACCCGCCTAAGTCGACCCAACATCCTCTACAGCTTGATGGCGAGCGTTGCTATCGGCGGCTTTCTTCTGGGCGTGATGGGCGTGACATTTCTAGCAAGCATGGCCACTCTTCTAATATGCTCTCCCATCCTATTAATTTTCAGCCCTGTCATATTCCCTGCCGGCTTCGTCATTGCCACTTCAATAGCTGGCTTCGGTGCAGCTGCTGCAATGGCGGTGGTGGGAGTAACAGCTTTGGCATGGATCTGCCGCTGTTTTCGAAGAAGGTCTTGTGTGATGGATGGTGGAATCGTGCAGGAGATAACGGAATCAGGCAAGTGGGTGAGAGAATTTGCTGGGGAGGGGCCTGGCAGAATGGTGCAGCATGAGGCGCATGTCAGCCCACCTGAAGAAGTGCATGCGATCCCTCCTGAGGACTTGCCAGGTGAAATTGAATAGAAAGCTGTGTGTCTGTGCATTAATTTGCCATTTTGTAGATTATGTGGACCACCTTTTATGCGGCAGTATGAATGGCAAATTCGGATATGTGCATGTTGGAACTTGAGATTTCCGGCAGGGATTGGATGGGTGAGGAGTTTTGTTGGTGGGGCTGTGTTTTTTGTGCATCAATCTGTTTGAATGTGTGGTTTTTATGACTTTCATTTCCAGTTTTCCTCATTAAGTGTTCGAATGTGTGGTTTTGGGTTTGCATGGAAGATCTCTTCATCAATTAATGTTGAGTTGCATGTGGTCCGAAATTCACCTCCACTGTCATGGGGAAAACAAGAGTGCGGATCACCTGATGCACATGCACTGCACCAGTGATTTACCGGTGCCATCAACCATATTTGGACACCACTTCCTGTTTTCAAGCCTTAACGCGTTCTTAGAAAACATGATTCTTTTCACTTTGCTTCCTAAAGTGAAAAATACAAAGTGTTTTATCTCCGAGAAAGTGCTTTTGAGTTCGCAGGACGCACGGCCAAAGCCTAATTAAGCCTAATTCTGCTTCCATAAATATCATTTGCACTAGGAAAATTAATTTAATGTCTTAGTAAGCATGTCTTGGTAAGCATATATTTTCAACTAATATTTTTGTAAGTTTATGAAAAAAATTTATATTAAAAGTAATATCGTAGAAAATTAGTGAACACCCTTGAAATGTGCTAATCAACATATGAAGCTCTTTTGACGAGATTAAAGAGGTTATTTTCATAGTATCAAAGATGCAACACATGAAAACATTTAGAAAGTATGCAAATTATAGATATTCATGATAAAAGCATTATAAGATAAAAAAGAAAAAGAGAAAATTTAAATGATATTTTAAACGCATTTGGCCAAGTTTTATTTAGTATTTTAGTTAATTTTTTTAAATATAACTAACCTAACCTAGTTTTGTTGGGTATTTTGGTTAATTTTTTTTTAAAAAAAAAGTAGCTGGCTTGGCCAAATTTTGTTAATATTTTGATAAAAAAATTAATTTGAACAAGCTGATTTTTATTTAGTATTTTAGTTAAAATTTTCTTAAAACGCAACTAACTTGGTCGAGTTTTATTAGACATTTTGGTAAAAAAAAAATTTTAACACTAAACAAGCTAAGTTTTGTTTAGTATTTTGGGTTTTTTTAAATATAATTAGCTTGGTCGAATTTTATTAGGTGTTTTGATAAAAAAAATTAAATACTAAATAAGCAGAGTTTTATTTAGTATTTTAGTTAAGAAAAATTAAAATATAATTAGCTTAGTCGAGTTTCGTTAGGTGTTTTAGTAAAAAATAAAATTTTAAAATATCAAATAAGTCGTGTTTTGTTTAATATTTTGGATAAAATTTTATTTTTTAAATACAACTAGCCAAGTTTTGTTTGATTTTTTGGTTTTAAACTTTTTTAAGTACAACTAGCTAAGTTTTATTTATTATTGTAGTTAATTTTTTTTTTAAATGCAACTGGCCTAACCAAGTTTTGTTTGATGTTTTGTTTCATTTTTAAAAAAATATAATTAATTTGACCTATTGCATTTTAAGAAAAAAATAACCAAAATACAATACAAAACTCTACTTGTTTGTGTTTGAAATTTTTTTTTACCAAAACACTAAAGAAACTTGGCTAGGTCAATTGTATTTTAAAAAAAGAATAACCAAAACACCAAACAAAACTTAGGCTATTATGTTTAACAAAAAATTAAAATCAAAATACCAAACAAAACAAGGTCAATTGCATTTAAAAAAATAACTAAAATATTGAATAAAACTTAGCTTGTTCAGTGTTTTAATTTTTTTTTTTTACCAAAACACCTAATAAAACTCCTCCAAGCGTGTTGCATTTAAAAAAAATATCCAAAACATCGAATAAAACTCGGCTAGGTTAGTTCAGTTTCGTATAGTGTTTTGATTTTTTTTTTTTAAACACAACTGGCCTGGCTGAGTTTTGTTCGGTGTTTTGGTTAATATCACCCGTACATCTTAACATGAACATCTTAAGATGTAGAATGAATCCTATAGTTCGGATTCAGAGAATATAGTGTATATATACTTTTATGAATGAAAAATAAAAATGAAATTCGTACACTATAAATAGTAACCATGAATAGTGTATATGAATAATAACAGTGAATGATGAATAGTGAATAGTCAATAGTAATAATGAATAGTAAAATTATTTTTTTTTCCTTTGCAAAAGAATAACCATTTTTGAAAAAAAAGAAATACAGTTTGCTTGGAATTTGAAATATTTGAAAGAAAAAAGATGTAAATTCAAGCTCTAAAAGAATAACCATCTCGTTGATTTATATTGATTTGTGCGAAGCCTCCTGAATAGAAATGCAAAGTGGCGTGAAAGAAAGACAGAGGGCTAAGCTCGTGGTCCACCATCCAAAATCTCGACACTAAGATTGGATCTTGATCATCAATTCGATATAGATACTTCCAAAATATAAAAACTCATAGAGGACAATTGTAAAATCTAATTATTTGCCTTGAAATAATTGTAATATAAACATATTTGTTATAATCTTTTATTTTAGCTGCTCTAATATCATAGTTTCATTTCTAAATTGAATTCATTTTGATAAGCTGTACATTACATGTTTTTAAGCTTAATTTTATAATAGAATATATATATATATATAGTAAAGAATGTTTTAATTATTTAATATTTTAAATACATTATCTTAACGCATATGTTAATTTTGTCCCACTATCTTAAGGTATTAATTTTGCCCTACCTTAGCGAAAGTTCCGGGCTCGCCGCCCCTATAGAAGAGACGTCCAAGCATCGTTCTTCATCGTATGTTCCAAGTCTCCAAGCTCAAGGAGGATACAGATAATATGGGTAGAGCATTCGGACTGGATGGTTTGGAAGGCAGTGTTTCAGGGGCCTTCTTCTTATTGGTCTGCATTCTGTTTGTATCATTGTCCATCATATCCATCGTCATCTTTGCTTGTGGGAGTAACTCACATTCTCCACGCAAGCACCGGTCAAGATTTTCTGGCGGTGGCGGTGGTGTTGTTTTTTTTGCTTCTGCTACTGCTGCTGCTACTGGTACGGGAGGACATGGTTGTGGCGGCAGTGGTGGATGTGGCGAGGGTGGTGGCGGTGGCTGCGGGGGTGGCGGATGCGGCGGCGGTGGCGGTGGCGGGGGTGGCTGAAAAGTATGGTCAATCCGCTGTTTATGGATCTCATGCGATGCATTAGAATGCTGTGTTTAATTCCCTTCTTCCATTTCATTATAATCATGTAATTAAAATCTTTTACAATGTACAAAGTACTGCTATCCTGTCTCAGTTTTAGGGCATGCTTAATGTTCGAGTCTGTTGGATCTTTTTTTTTTTTTTTCCCCTTTCTACACTGGAAGTTGTAGAATTAGATTTGGAGACTCAAATATTGGAGTTTGTAGCAGATGGAGACCACCCATGCATTCGGTTGGTGTTTGGGAACGAGGAAGGGAAAAAGTTTTTTTTTTTTTTTTTACCCTTTTTCATATACTTTTTAATATGATTCGATGCCTTTAACTATATAGTAATCCTAATTTTGTTACTATTACCTATATTAATTATTTTTCATCTTTTCATGCAAAAAGTCTACATATTTTATTCTTATTTATTTTATTTTCAACCATCATGAGAAGTTTAAAGAATTAAAAAAAAAAAAAAACCGCATGTGAATTTCTTTCAAGCGTCTGCATGTGATGATGAGAGGTGCCAACTTTAATTCAAACCTCCATGCTGGCCGCATTTATTTCCTCCATCACCAATACTACTGTCGATTTGAATGCATTGAATGGTAGAAAGGCAAGGCATATTCAATCAACCCACCATGACGAAACAATGCAAACAAAGAACATGGTCCGTAGCTTTGCCCATCTAAATCTATATCATTTGTGATCAATCGATCGTCATATCTGCATCGATGGGATCTTATGGTTGACGGACTGAATCTTTACATCAGTGAACCTCATTTTGTAGGATTGTGGTTTATATTAGTTGCATAATCTCGATAATAATATTGAACGATAGATTCTCTAAAATAAGATTTGATTGCATTAATTATTTTCAAGATTTCATAGTTTCGATGGGATTTGATTTTCGATAGATTCTCTAAAATAAGATTTGATTGCATCAAATATTTCCTAGATTTCATAAGTATTGTATGATTACCATATCAAGTTGCTTTCTTGTTGAACGAATATGTAGATACGCCCTACAAATCAACTGGAATATATCGATTAGTTATTTCAAATTTGAATGGAAGTTCCGCAAATCGATCTCACCTTCCTTAAGAAACACAAAAATCCCTTCAATTGGGCAACCGTCCGGAAGCCCGGCCAAAACTCATGGTGGACCATCCGAAATCATGGCCCACACCTCAAAAATTAGGGTTCAATCTACTCGCGTTCTTGGTTGACTTGACTTGCAATGAGTTCTTTCTAGACTTTATTTGCATGTTGTTTGCTCAAGTTTTATGATATTTCATACTCGCCCTTGTAAATTTAAAATTTGCATATTTAATTTCATAAGTTTACGGAAATGTGCAAATTCACTCCTTTTATCTGTTTTTCTATGAAAAAGATTACTTTGCATATATTAATTTAGGAAAATGGGCTCGCTAATTTTAACTTGCATGCCCTCCTTTCAGGTTAAACCTTCAAAAACATATTAAAGTACTCTTGCTTTTATCCCTCTTGAAAATATATCGACTAGTGCCTTAGTTTATGATCATAGTCTTTTTATGGTTAATTTGGATCGAACCAAGGGCGGCATAATGGTCACATTTAGAATTAATGAGGACATTTTCAACATTTACAAGTCCAAAATATGTTGGAAAACAAATAGATCGGTAAACCCACGAAGGTCGATATGCAATTTTTTAAGTTTGTGATATACAACTTTGTAAAACATGAAAAGCATTCGCCAGATTTTGCTGCTTGCATGTCCCGAAAATCATTGGAAAATATATTTTCAAATAATAAATTAGAATGGAATTCTAAAATCTCAACATTAGTCAGCGTATAAAGTTGAATTATTCTAAGCTTTAAATAATACTTGTCTTAAAATTGATGTGATTTAGCTGCACTCGATGTTCGCCTGTATTTTGAAATATCTTTTTTTATTTTTATTGTAAGTTTCATGAGTTTATAAAATGTTGTAAATACATACATGTATAGGCCTTGTGTGTGTATATAAATTGAAAATATATGGACTAGTTGCATTTTCTATCTCTCTTGAAAATATATGGACTAGTGCCCTAGGTTTTTTATTCATAGTTGACATCCTTTTAACTTGGTTGTCATCATCCTCGGATTCTGTCGAGCCAAGGCATTCAAATGGGCATTAAACGGAAGGCTCAAAAATTAAAAAGCACCCATATCATAAGTTGGTTGTAGTCATTGTACGCCCGTTAGGGTGAGCGCGTTGGAGAATGTAATGACGTGTACAGCTTAATTTTGGGTGAAAATTATATATATATATATATATATATAATGTTAAAAATTATAGTGATTAAAAACTTACACAGGCAAAAAACTTATTACTTAAGAATGCATATGTAGTTTTTAAAAGTTTTGTCAAATGGTATCAACAATAGACATTTAAATTTTTTGTGATTTTTAGTATTTTAGATAAAATAATATCAATAAATATAATAAATGGATTATATGAAAAAACTAGTAATAATTTTGACCCAAAATCAACAGGTTGCATGGAAACGCTTGCATTTCCAATTTCGTTAGGCACTAATAAGTGATTATATTTAAAATAGTTTGGATGTTAGGATAAATCTAAATTGACAAGCAATCATGAGTGATGGAAATATGATAGAAATTTGAAATTTTTACATATAAGTTATCTGCATTTAATCAAAAAGTCACGCCAAGAAAGATAAAATAGTTTTTGGATAATTTTATAATTGGTGAAAAACGATTTTTCTTCTTTTATTTAAACATTTTAATTAATTAGTATTTAATAATCATCCAAATCTTACTTTTTTTATTATTACTTATATTTTTAATCATTATATTTTTTATTTTAAAAATCATCTTTTTCTTTTATTCGCTTTACCCTCTAACTTATTGCATCATTTTCTCTATTTTTTTTCTTCACTTTTCTAAATCTTTTTTTCCCTTTTCTTTTCTATCATCCTTTTCCTAATTTCTAGTTTGATATAAAAAATTGTCTAAGTAATTCAAAGAGACAACCCAAGAAGTGGTTAAAATGCAAATTAGTAAAATAAGAAAAATAATTTTATTTATACTAAATAGTATCTTAATTAAATATAAAAGTAGTCCATACCCAAAGAAATTATTTTTAACATTGAATTATTTTAAATCATAAATAACCTCATATAAAATTATATATCATTTAAATTATTAAATATATATTTTAACTAAATTAAGTAAACAATAAAAATTTTATACCTGTAAAAGTATATTATATTATAAATTTCAAGGATAATATTTTAATTTCCACCATCTTTTTCCTGTACTAGGCTGACTCGCTCACCTGTGTCATTAGATGATTTTTAGTACCAAAGAAATAAATCGTACCCATTAAGATGTTCGAAATAGTAAGATGAATTCCTGATGACACGTGTCCAAGTGGAGTTAGCCTTGGAACCGATGGGGCCCACCAGAAGGGTTCACCGAAATTGGTTTTCTCTTGGGAGTGGGCCCTACCGCTCTTAGGGGAGAGAAGAAAAAAGGCTCTTGTTCTGTTGGGGACTTTAAAAGATCTCCCTTCTCTCTCTCTCTCTCTCTCAATCTCTCTCTCTCTAGTGTGCCACGCCACGGCGGGAAGACCCGAAGCGTTTGGAAGAAAAAGCAAGCCCTAAAAATCGCCCAAAACGCCACCAGTCTCTCTCTCGATTCATCCTTTATTCCGTCGCAGAAGGTTAGTTTTGCGATCAAAATCTTCTTTTCTATCAGAATTATTTCTTCCTCTCATCCGAAGATCTTCGTATGCAAATTTCCATATAAAGCTTCAAATTTTCGTTCTTCGATGGTCGCATTTTAATACGTCTGGCGTTGTGGTTGATTGTTTTCTAGTGTTGTTTCCTATTTCTGCCGATCAGCATCGGCATGGAAGTCAATATATCAGGAAACTCGACTATTCTGTCAATCTATGAGGAAATTCTACTATCCTCTCTCTTCTCTCCTGATTAGAGAGCCTGCCCTCATCTGGTTGCCCATAAAATTAAAAAAAAAAAAAAAGGTTTTACTTTGTGGGTATATTTCATATGGGAATTTTATCGGCTTAATTTCCTTTTTCTAATGTCTAGCTTAGTGAAAATGGTGGTATTTTGCATTGTTCATCACTGCCCTGTGCATAAAACAGGTCCCAAAATTCACCTATCGGGATCTGAGGCTGTATAATTCACTCTAGGTATCTCATGCATTTAGAACCGCATGTGTGGATTCCCTTTGTCTGATTTGTGGGACTTTTGGATGAAAAGATTTAGTAGTTTTGAAAATTTGACTGTTGAAGTTGCATTGGAGGAGGATATTTAGTAAAGGAGCACGAAATTTTCATTAGTCAAATCATATATGTGGAGGAATATTGTTTTCATAAGATATTTTAGGTAAATGGCGAACCTGAACTCATAAAATACTTCCAAGCCAAACATGAGATGTCTGCAGCCTCTCATTCAATAATGGCAGAAAGCGCACTTTTAATGGTGAATGAAATAGTTTCTTGATCTGTAAGGCATATGCAATGCCTTTAGATTCCTTTACAAACTGCAAAAGAGGGCTGAAATATCAAATATGAGTAGGTATTTCTGATAAAAGTTGCTTCCCTTAGGGATATACGATTTTTTTTACATGCACATATGGTGCTCAGATAAGCATTTTATGCTTGCTAATATTGTCCCAATCTTATTGGGTTGGACCTCATATCATTGTTTCCTCTCAAACTATACTTGTGAGATACATGAACTGGAAACTATAAAATGTTAAATGACTTGTGGAAGATACTCTACTGAACCTTGAGGCAAAAGAATCAATAAACTTGTTTAAATATTTTGATATGGTGAGATTGAAATGTTTTAAGAGTTGGCATCAATTTTTTCTGTAATCAGAATGTATATTTTACTAGTTAAGTTAAATAACTAACCCAATCTCAATTTCTATTCCTAATGCTTTGTATATGAAGTGAAAATTGACTTTTGCAGTTTTGTGCATCCAATAAAAGTATTTATTTTCCTGCATCGCACTGAATTTCAGGGACCTATATTTTATTTTCTGAGCCCAAAAGAAAGGGAAAAGTTCTATAGTGATTTTGAAAAGTAACAATGGATCAGCAAGGACATGGTCAGCTCCCAATCATGGGAACAGTTGGTAGTACGGCTCAAGTGCCATATGGTGGTGCTGCATATCAAGCTAGCCAGATGATGGGGCCAAACCCCCCCAATTCTGTTGGGACGCCAGGTCAGCTTGCACAGCATCAACTTGCTTATCAGCAGATCCAGCAGCAGCAGCAACAAAACCTGCAGAACCAACTCCAGATGTTCTGGGCAACCCAATACCATGAAATTGAGCAGACAAATGACTTCAAAAACCACAGCTTGCCATTGGCAAGGATCAAGAAGATCATGAAGGCAGATGAGGATGTGAGAATGATATCTGCAGAGGCCCCTGTCGTGTTCTCCAAGGCCTGTGAGATGTTCATCTTGGAGCTGACATTGCGTTCATGGAGCCACACAGAGGAGAATAAACGAAGGACTCTGCAGAAGAATGACATTGCTGCAGCAATCACTAGGACAGATATATTTGATTTTCTGGTTGACATTGTGCCAAGAGAGGAGCTAAAGGAAGAGGTGCTTGGCTCAATGCCAAGGGCTGGCACCATGCCAGTTGGGGGTCCTCCAGATGCCACTCCTTACTACTATTTGTCTCCACAACATGCCCCACAGGTTCCTGCTCCTGGACTGATAATGGGTAAACCTGTTGCTGACCAATCTCTTTATGTGCAACAGCCTTTTGTGCATCAGCAGATGTGGCAACAACAGACAGTTAATCAACAGCCACAGCAGCAGCAGCAGCAGCAGCAACAGCAATCATCTGATGATACCTGAGCAGATGGACAATGTAGGCCACTGGGCAGACTGTTTGGATTATGCATAGATATGCTATCTATCTCTATCTTTTTCTTCGGTGCTATTTGTGAATTTAAATGCAGACATGCTCTTTTCAATAGCATGTTCTAGAAGAATGATTCTAAGGGATTTCCATATGCTTTTCCACATCAATTTCATGGGTCTCCTGTTATCTATTTTGATTTCAAATTGTCTTGTCATGTATTTATTCCAAATCAGCTGAAGAATGTATTTTCATGTTGGTCAAGTGGCTTGTTTTATTATATGATTATATCTCCTATTGTTAAACATAAATCTTTGTAGTCCTGAATGTGTATGACTGAGTTGCTTCCTTGGACATTCAGTGCTGATAGTTGTGAGCTTTAATTTGTCAAATAGTTATATGGTTTATTTTTTATGTTTGGGGTATGAATGAGCAATTGACATAGATTGAGAAGTCTGCAGACAAGATGCATTTAGATCCACACGGGCAAAAAGGATCTCTAAACAAATCCTAATGGTGTTGGATCTTCCAGGATGACTATTTTTTTCTTCAGTCAGCCACTTCAATAGATGATTCTTTAAATCCTAATGGTGTTGAATCTTCCGGGATGGCTATTTTTTTTCTTCAGTCAGCCACTTCAATAGATGATTCTTTCTGATTTCCAGTGGTTTGGCAAGTGGATGACCACGCAATTATTTCCTTACACAAAATTGCATAGCCTGAACAACTCAGCCATAAAATCTGCAACTCACAGAACCTTTTTTTACCTTCCCCCAATCCACCAGTTGCCCGCATATGAAATACTTGATGAAAATGTCTTGGATTTCCTATTCGTCTTATCAGAAATTGCATCAACGACCATTCATATGGGAAAAACAGGCTAGCAGTGTACATCACCAGGTAGAAAAGATTGAACCAGTAGATTTCGTATGCAGAAGGAATTTGAAGTTATGATCCATTAGGCTTCCTACAAAGGAATCTGAAGCCATGGTCCATGAGATTTCCTGCGCATTAAATGTTTCTAACTTGGATTCCTATCATTAGTTGTGATATAAACAGAGTCATTTGCAATAATATATTCAGCATCACACATATCAAGGATTAAAGCACTTGTATCAATCAACACCAGATAAATCTCTCTGAAATATTCTCCATGGCATCTGTTCTCTTAATTAACTAATAAACAACAATTAGTTAGTGGAAGTGATTGGATGGTTGCATTTACAGATGATCCAAATCGTCCGTCGGACAGAACACCTGCAGATCTATCAATTTCAAAAGGTGATTGTGATGATTCATTCCAGTGGGTGGTACACGAAAGGCTCCAAACCATCAATTAGTAAAGCGAATCATAGCCCGTAAGCAAGATAGATGTTTGCAGCATGGCCAAGTTACATTCTGTTTGGCAAAGATCTAAGATTGGGTGGACTTAAGGTAATGCATAATCAAATTACATTAAGGTAATGCATGACCATTGTTCACTGCAAACAGAAACATAGATCAGAATCCTCAAATTCCAGACTAGCAACAAAAGAAATGACAAACACAATCACAAAGAAAACTAATTCAACCACTTCCCCACTTTTTGGCCTCTTGCTTCACAGGATCATGTTTCTATTTGGAAACCACTTTTAATTCGCCACAGCGTGAGCAGACTGAATCGATTCATCAACCCATCATGCATCCAGTGTAGACACAGCTCATCTTATCATTTTTTAATCTGCATCCATCCCCAACAATTACATTTACTATCTAAGTTGCAGGAGTCATTTGCTCGATTTTCTCGATCATTGGATGAATTCTTGCCAAAAATGACAAATGGCCAGTATGCATGAGAAGTGCTGTTCTAGCTTCATCTCTATTATTATACAGATTTAATAAATGAACAGTGATCTCTTGATTCTTTCCCGCACTTGTAATTGCATCTTAGGTAAGAGTAAAATGTTCCATTCTTTCGACTACAACAATTAATCAAGCTTCAAAAGAAATTTTCCTACTCGAGCTTACTGGATGAATGGAAAATTTCCTGAATCTGACTTCACTCTCTATAATGACAATACGCAAAAAATCTTTTGGCTCCAGCTTCACGAATACTCGAAAATGGAAATATAGATGACATTAGCAATATAAGATGGTAGATAATGAGTAGAGTAAAAAGTAAGATTATTATCATAAATCGAGTAAGAATATGTTCCTTCCATTTATTCTCATTTCCATCCAATTTCGGAGCAATGTCAAACTCAGGAAGTCCGGCAAAGCTTCGCATGCAAGCCCTGACAGCCAATTTTCTCTGTCAGGTTGGTTGTCGATGACATCAGTCGGCAATGTTTTCTCTAGTCGTCGGCCGCTGCTTGCGACAGTTCCATGCTGTCGTATGCTCAGCAAGACGCGCTTTAAATGAAGGGATTCTCACATGATGAGAAGCATTCATCTTCTAATATCTAAAATTACTGGCTCACCAGTACACTAGTTAAGGTTAGGAATGTTTATCATAGCTAGCGGTTTTCTGTGAAGACCTCGAGCATTGATAGCTATGGGTTTTCCGCGACGACCCTCGAGCATTGATGTTTTAATTCAACAATCTCCTCGAAATCATTCATTTCAAGCGAAGTTCAGCCCACCGTAGCACCCACGTCCAACGGTCCTGATGATCTGATGATGTTTTAACGCCCCCCTCTGAGGAGGAGCTTACGGCATCTTTGTTAAAACTAGCCCACTGATGATGCCCTCCTTCACGCGAGGATTACCATTCATGCTCCCATTAGATAATCTATACATGCCCTTTTATTGGACCATCAAACTACTACTATATTCTTACTCCATATATTCTACATTTCTTACTAAGAACATATGTCCATTTATTTTTTTAAGTTTCATATTCAACCTCGTCGGAAGTCAGTCAAAGATGAGAATCCAGATGGAGGCAGTCCCGATATGCCTATAACGATAAAAGCACATTTTGTAGAAAGACAATTAATGGGTGTTTAAATACTCAGTTAAAATGGGTAGCAAAGGTAGAAATTGAAAATGGAGAGAAACGAAAAAGAGAGTATCAATCATTAAATAAAATAAGAACAAATAGATAAAATTAATTATTGAAAATGTAAATACAGCGCGTTTGAAAACATTTTTCCATCGACCCTTGAAATGTATCCAAACGTACCCTGAAAAGAGCATAGATGGTAGTTGCCAAAATCAACCAAAGACTGCCAAACAGCAAGCTTTGGATGGTCCATTGTAGTCGAAGTAAAATCATGGGTTCCATTGACATACCATGAGTAAAGCAGCAGCCCTTTGGCATTTTTTCAGTTAGGTATCATGCGCCCAGAAGCTCAGGTTAATGTTGTACGACAATCCACTGATGCTTTTTCATTTCGTAGCCCATGATGTGCTGTGCCGTCCACCGTTTATGCTTTTGCCATGGCTTTTGGTAACACCCATAATGTCACGTGATTTCAAAGAGCAGCCGGCCCTAGAATGCTCATGAAAGCATAATGCAAACGACAAGCAAAAGATTCACGGCAGTTACAATCTTATTTTGTTTCTCAATCTTTCTCCAACCCCCCACAAAAGATTATGAATTACAAATTGTAAAAGATGAATGAAATATAGTGGTTTATGACAAACATTCACAGCAATCAATATAAGTAGAAAACATGGGAAATCAATGTACCTTTCAGATCAGAGAAATAAGGTCCCCAAAACATAATGTAATCAAATAGCTGTCCCACGACCTTCCCACCTAAAGCGGAGCTACTTTTGGGCGGTCTCACTTTTTTGTACACAACCATACGCCACTTCTTAATTTATAATACCCTCAGTGCTACAGAATTTAAAAAAAAAAAAAAAAAAAAGGTATCAAGACCATAGGCACCAGCAATACATTAATGATACCAGCCGAGCACAAGCACGCGAAGATTTCCACCCCTCAAGTTTGCTGAACACAGGCCAAGACCGACTACCACCATCAAATGTGGCCCAACATCATACTAGGTTGGACGATTGACCTGCCGAGTTTAGAATCTAGCACGTATCATAAGGTTTCAGGTTAGAGCCAACAACCATCAGTTGTGCCCCAGTGTAGTAAAGCAAGCCATAGAGGCCACTAGTTTCATGAGAATGTCAACTGCAACCCACTAGATTCTAAAGCAGGTATCCCTACCCCCTTGTTTTTGCTCTCTTGATACCAAGGCTATCGTGGAAGGGAGATAAGGAACCAGGCATATGCAAACCTTCCTCCCGGAGGTTGCCATTGAGCATTGCTAGCTCTCGGAGCTGCTGCTTCTTGAAGAAATCTTGAGACTCATCCTACAACACAAACAAAGTCAAATCAAGCTGAGAAAGAAACTGAATTGAATTTACAACAAATGGGAGGAAAACGTACTACAGGCTTAAGCAAGTCTTCAAGTATCTCCCGGGCCTGCATTAGTCGGGCATCAACTATTTCTACAGGCAATTCAGCCTCAACGAGTATATGAAGGGGCTCATTTAGATGTTCATACCCCGGTTTTCCTCTCATCATCTCTTCCTAGAAGAAAGAACAAGAACAATTACAATTTTAATTTTGCAAAAAATCACAAAAGCAGTGATCTAAACTGTCTGTCATGTGAAAAGAAAACTTGCACCAATAAAGTTTTTGACTATTCAAGAATGGCATTCAGCAAGCAACATTCAAGCTCATCAAACAAGATCAACAAACTTCCACATTCAAATATTCTGACCAGCATAAATGATGAAAGAATATTAACAAAACCTGTGTCAGATCCTTGATGCTTCCACGCCCTCTGATCAAGACACGGCATTCAGTACTTGCCTCCACTCGCTTAAGAGAGTTCCCCCTAGGACCAAGAAGGCGACCTACAAAATTGTACTGCAAAGGCAAGCTTTAAGAACAACAATGAAATATAGAAAAACTAGAAAGAAGAAGGTTAGTACATACCGTAGGATATTTGTCAACAGGGATATCCATCCTGAATGATTTCTTGACAATGAGACCTGAGGAACTTCCCTGTGATCCAACCCATCCAGGTGCAGTTGATGACTGTAACATTCCTAACCTCTGCAGACCCACTAAATTTGTTATCAAGCAGGCAATAGGAAAAAGTGCAGAAGAATCACTCATGAGGAAGAATAAAGCAACAGCAGAGGATATCACCCATTTCAAATAGAACAATCTAATATTGCATCATAAGAGAGGATCTTACAAAGAAATTATCTATCAAACAGAGAGTGGAACTAGATACAGAAAATTTTTAGAGACAATTAATCATAACAATTTAACCATGGTTGCATCTAAAAGCTGATTGTTTGCACCAAAAAGGATAACCAA
Source organism: Pouteria campechiana (assembly GCA_036873735.1). Lineage (NCBI taxonomy): Eukaryota > Viridiplantae > Streptophyta > Magnoliopsida > Ericales > Sapotaceae > Pouteria > Pouteria campechiana. The sequence goes on from JAYJMB010070179.1 coordinate 16,604, forward strand.
AGCTTCAAGGACATTTCATCTAGTTTTCAAGACCTTTCTTTGTCATCATAGCCTTCTATCTTCATAGCTTTAAAGATCAAAGTTTACAAATCTGCAGCTTTTCATTTTCTATTCCATCAGATTTAAGTCTGCAATTATGTTCAATTGTATATAGACAATTCAGGTGCATGAAAGTAAATTAAAAAAAAAAAAAGACTTCAACTAAGATCAGCAATATGCCATAAACAATTTTTTTCAAGACATGCTAAAAGCATGACAAAGAACAAAGTCACATACATTTAATAGGATTGATTGTGGGGTCAATGTTTATGTTAGCATCTCCTTAAATCCCAAAAATGATGAGTTGCCAATGGAATAAATGAACCTGCATGGGCCACTCACTGGTTTCCTTACCTTGCAATAATATTTTATTAACGTCATTCACCACTCACCAACAAGTGACTAGCAAAAAGGCATTTTCCCTGATCTCAATACTTAAACAGTTCCAAATGCAACATTAACAGATACAGAACTAGGAAAGGCTTCTTATAATCATCAAAATTACTGGCACATCTTGCTGAAAATCCGCACTTGGCAATTGCTACTGTTCACATTGGAGGCTTCAACTGAAAGAGCCTTCCATCTTAATATCTAATGCCAGAATAGCATTTTTTTTTTAAGCAAGAGTATGACAACTTGTTTAACTTCTGGCTTGGAGTGAACCCAATTTGAAAGCCTTCAAGGAGATCTAATTAGTTTCTTGGACACTGTGTTATACTAATGTCAGTTTGCTCATCCTACTAGTAGCAGCAATTCAAAATACCAGAACTGAAACAGGAGTTAATTCAAGTTAGCACCAGTTATAAGATACTACGTCAGAAATGCTTCTCAAGAGCAGAAAATTAGATGGAGAAAGGAGTTATGTTAATGGTTAGTATCCATACTTCCGATTGAAATGCTGATGGCCATCCATTCATGTCAGCTCCTCCATTTGGAAATAACCCTCCAGAAGTCAGAGGACTAGCATGTTCGAGCCCACTTTGATCTCTAGTAGATGCATTCCCCAACAGTGTGGTTACACGCAATATTTCTGCTTCACAATTTCAATTTCAAGAGTAAGATGTGTACCAGTTAGAAATGACCAGCACAAAATGGACACGCAACATGGTCGACTAAACGCCTTCCATACATCAAAATTAGCACTCTATCGACCCAAATAGGTTAGTTCCTTAGACAACTCAGAAGAAACCACCTCCAACTATTTAAGTTAATGCAGAATCATAACATGGCAAACCATAAAACATCCAATTCAACCTACATCAAGATTTATTAGGCAATGAAGCATACAGCTTTAGCAGTTTCTAACAGATGCAATATTTTGTGTTGTCACCTGCATGAGATGCACTGTTAACATCTTGGGTGATAATTCATGAGCAAGGAGTGATTAAGAAGGTTTTTGCCTACAGAATTCAAGTTCAGTATAACAAGGGAGTTGCATACCTGGAGATGTATGCAAATGCTGAGGAAAAACATGCCATGGGTTGAGTGCAGCCATAAGGATTTGGGTTTGAATAAGAAGCAAGATGAGTAAGGATAGGATTAGGAATTTAAGAATCAAAGAGAATATTGAAATAGCGCTAGTGTGTAGTTAGATATGAGGAAGTAGACTTGATGGTTTGGAATGTGCAAAGAGATTATTAATTAAGCCAATTTTAGTAGAATGCTCTAAGATAAAAAGAAGAAGGCTGAAAAAGCATGAATGGAAATGGCTAGAAAAAGACAGGATAGAACATGATTTAAATGTAGAAATGATCCAGGATAGAGTATAGATGTAATGTGGCCAACCCCAATTAGCTGGGGTAAATCTTTAAGAACGATGATGGCAATGATGGATGAAAGTGCAATAATTACAACATAATTCACATTATAATTCTGACACTAATTTGGAGGAACCTTTGCCCACGATATATTTGAATAGTTGCGTATGTAAATGGGTATCCATTTTATGTATCTATCTGTTTGCATATATAATGCTTAAAGCCAAAAGCAGTTGATATATCCATGATAACATAAATTAGTTGGGTTTTGTTTTATGTTTTTACTAAACAAGAAAGTGTTAGTCAAACTTTCAGGGGGAGTTTGGATAGAGAAAAAGTGGTCTTTACCTTCAGGGGGTGTTTGTATAGAGAAAAGGTGGTCTTTACCTTGATAATGGGAGCAATTGGTGTCAACAAGAGTGGAAAGGTAATGGGATAAAGATAAAATAGAGGGATGAATAAAATTAAAATAGCATAATAACTATGGAAAACCAAAAGGCTTTATTGTAGAAAAGATAAAGACAATGATGAGCAAGACAAACATTATTCTGGAAAAAAGAAAATTGGCTGAGTATTTTCAGATGCGACATAGTAATATTTACACCTTGAGTACCATGCAACCTATTCAAACAGGCCCTAAGCATCAAAAATTTTATGTCGAATTCTTTTGTTTGCATTTTGATGACTATTAAATGTTATTTTTTATAATAAACTATCAGATGACACATGATTTATGAGCCTATACATGGGGAGGTTGCATGCTTTTTCCACAAGCTTTGAGATTTGAACTTGTAAAGATGCCTCATTCAGCGTCTCATGAGGATTCATCAAAATTATTTTCATCATTTTTCTAGCATTTTCCTTAGAAAGCAATTTATTCCCAGAAATCTCAAGCATACAGCATGAATAAAATACCTACATACAGACGCATCTTTATATCTGAATACTGAAAATTAAAGCGGCAAAGCAATCAGCCCGCATGTTGGAAACTCACCCTGACTCAACAGCCGATAGCTGTGGGGAAGGACTGGCATAAATGGACCAAGTTTATGCCGCTCTGCAAGCAAATCAGAAAGATACCTGGAAAATAAAGTGCCACATTAATACCACAAAGATATACTTAGCTCCTTCTAGGGAAAAATAGGGCCATCTGCAACACAAACATGGGATTTGGTGACCAACATAGCATGTCATACTAAAATAGCTAGGTATGGCTAAAACCAGATAGGTCCCCTCCTGAATTTCCAACAGCATTGCAATACCTTTTTCATTTCAGTGACAGAACAATAATCCTATAAGATAATGAGTAGACCCATTTTGGCATAAGAAATACAAGATTTGAGAAGCAAGCAGACAATTTAGGGAAAATGGGAAAAGGAATAAAACATTACATGCTTATTTTTCTCAATCTTATTTGTTATTATCTATTGACACAAATATCATTCTTTATTTGTGTGTGATCACTAATACATGCAATGAAAGACATGGCTATGAAAAGGAATAATCTGCTGCACTATTTAGTACATGCAAAAAGGAATGAAATGGAATGCTTGTATTTTTTATTATTTCCTTGTTCCAATTATTTACCTCAACTTTTTGTAGAAAGGATGATGAGCTGTAGCCCGCATCATCTGATAAAAGACCATAACAAAACACACTGTTGTATAGTTTCATGCTAGAATGTTTTTGCATCTTAAATCATTCCCAATTTTCCAATAGATTCTGAAAACCTCTTGAACGAACAAAAGAAGAGAGAAAATGAAAATGATGAACATTGCCCAGCATCATCTGATATGAATCCACAAGAATCCTATGCTGCTCAATTTGCATTGTTTTTGCAACACATGATTATCTTTTACCTCATATGATTACCTACAGAGCTACTTCAAGGCCACCAATTGCAATCACATTTCTCATTATATCCTTCTTAGTCTACAGAAGTCATCCACTGCAGAAAGAATCCTCCTTTCTGCAAACTTCAATCTTGCAGTAAATGTGTAGCTCTCCAGCAACTAAAAAAGATCATCAAAGGCATGAACAAGCAATCAACTACAACGAAGCCACATGATGCAGATCAAAACAATCCCAAACTATCCAAGTGCTGCGCAACATTAAAATTAAAATGAAAAGATGGAAGCCAACTTAAATCGATCCAGACCATTAAGATGGTGGGTCGAGAGTTACAATGCCACACTAGCGAGATTTCGCTGCCAGACAGAGACCAATTCCCAAAGGCGTTTTGGTTTGCAGATTGCAAATCAAGGACGACCAAGATCTTTTGTAAGAGAGTAATTTCGTGACATGGCTCATCTACACTAAAAAATGGAATGGACGGCCTAGATCGACTGAAAACAGAACCAATTACCGTAGGCGAACAAACAGACAAGATCAAATCACGTGATAAAAGGGGGAAAATACAATAAAGAAGATGCAATTACGAAAAGAAAAAAGGATTTTGGAGGGCGGAAGATTACTTTTCTTGTTCGACGATAGCCGTCGATGCCGAGCGAATGCCGGATATATGATGAGGAGAGGGAGAGGCGGAGGGAGAAGGCGAGTAGGCCATGTATCTGCCGGACGACATGGTTTGCTGGGGTATACGCGTCGGATTCCGGCCAGATTCAGGCCACTTGGCTTCAGCTCCCTCCGACGTTGCTCTGAAGCGTCGGTGCTGCGGCCGATTGTTGGCGTAGCATTGCTTTTATAGGCGGGAGAGAGAGGGGCGCTGCTTTACTGTCCGAAGACCAGGATACAATACCTTCGAGCCTACATTTTTGCATACTCCCCCTCCACGTGTCAAAGGATCTGCATAGAAGATGGGCCCACAGACCATCGAGGCCCTGTAACTGACATTTCAATAGTAGTTTTAAAAGAATTCTATCCTTTAACATGCTCGTCCATCAGGTGGGGCCCACCATGTGGACCGTTTGACTTGACCTTTGCATCTGCCACCAACTACGCCGAGTTCCGACGGCCACGAAATCCGTCGCGCATTGAAATAGCAGAGCGCACCATTGTACATCGACGACCGTGCAGTTATGAAAGACCGCATATTTGGATAATTGTAGCTTAACAGTCTCTAGTTCTGAGATATTTCTCAGATAAGTCTAATAATTGCATTTCGGTCCCATCAACGACTCGGATCTCCAAATAATATCCCAAGTGGATACAAATCCGCATCCTCGCATTGCACGAGCATGTTTCGCAGATCGCAGGCAATCGCCGCATACGTGGACAGTCTGGATCTGTGATACGCCACCGTTTTAGCGAGCATCACATCCGGTAGAGCACCGGTTACACCCGGCAAGTGGAGCCGAGTAGGCAAGTGGGGCCCACACTCTTCATTGGTAAAATATTTTTAAATTTCAAATTTAACATCAGAGGCAAAAAATAGACTTGGCTTTAATTTATGTCCGCCGCAAAGTGGAAAAAAACAAAAGTAAAAATATTAATATATATATATATACATATACTTCCAGTTTCAAAATGCAACCTTTAGCTTTTTCAATAAGTAAAAAGTTTTTGTTAGATTCAATCTTACGACGGAATTATTTATTTTGTTAAGACATAAAAAAAAAAATTGTTTCAATTGAGAACGTAGGCTGGCACTAACATCTAAAACTACTTTTAACAATATAGCGAGTTTTTGATTTATTATACCCAATACAAATTTTTGGTATCATAAAAATAGATATGAAAAGGAGTACAATAGATAGTTCTGATTTAATTCGAAAATCTTGTTTGGAATCTGTCCATTTATGTCGATTAGTTTAGCTTAAATTAAAAACCAATTATCCTGATTTTTATAGTTTTTTAACTTATAAAAAAGAAAAATAATGGATAAATGTGTGAATCACGTTCCCAGACTCCAGGCGGAAACTCCGTCATCCATGAAATCAATCAATCCACTGCTCCCAAGTCCTAACTGATTTTCCTTGGCACAGTCGTCCTAATCTCAAATACTGCATTTTTTTTTATTTTCATTTTCAAATGCCACCTTATTACATCTAAATATAGCGATCTCAACCATATGCTGTATCCCAAATTATTTTTAAAATAACAGCATTATCCTTTTCATTCATGCGTAAAACTGGACTTTGTTTACACATTACTCACAGCTGTATAATATTATTATAAAGTAGTTATGCGATAGTTATCTTTTATCTAATCTTATCCGCGTGGGCTGTTTCTACATCGATTCTTCTTTCTTCTCCTCTCCCTTGCAGTGGTTGTTTGTTCTACTACTAATTGTCTGTCTTGCAACAATCCCCTGTTTCTCTTTACATAGCCATCCATCCAATGCCATGTGTGGCAAATCACAAGCTGACGAATTTGATCCTAAAACTGTGGCCATTAGAGGTTTACAAAATGGGAATGAAGGATACACTATGTGTAATAACCTGTAACAAAAAAAAAAATTGCAATTTGTCCTTTTATATGATGTGGCAAAGATTGAAATTTTGACTATTGATATATTGACCGTAGAAATTGAGATTTAAAAGATTTAATTATTATTTAAATCTTAGTAATCCATGTAACTCGGGTGGTTAGAACCACGGTCAATAAAAGTAAAGATTAAGGTTTTGAGTTCAGAATTGTGAAAATTGGTTAATTTAATTTTTGGTTCTCACTTTTGAGATGTGAAACCCATATAAGGATAAGCCTTATCCTTATCAAGTAATGGTGAGTAGTTATAATATGGGAAAATAACTTCCCTAAAGGGAGTTTTTCCTTTTTAAAATAGAGAAGATTTCTAAAAATGTAATACAAGACTTTTTGCTATGGGAGAGATTAGAAAAGAGGAAGGAGAAAGAAGAAAAGAGTTACAGTTTGATCTTCAAAACAGTAAGTAGAAAGAGGTTTATTTTGAATTAGTTAAATTTAAAAAAATTAATGGAAAAAGATTTTTAAATGCATCATTAGAGTTATTGATTTAATGCATTAGATTTATACATGTATTGATTTATTTTAATCGATGTATAGATTTATTAAAGAGAACGTATTAATCAGATTTTGAGTGAATTAATATGCTAGATTTATATGGATTTGAATACATGATTTAGATAAATAAAATTTGTGCATCAGATTTACAAATCTCAGATTTATTTGATTGTAAAGTATTTTATTCTATTCCAATAGAATATTGTGATGCATATGTGACTTGGGTGAACGTTTTAGTAACAACAAAATTCCACATGCATTGCGTGCTTGATTAAAGATGGCATGGTCTCTGGAACGGTTTTACAGATTCACACCATGTGGAAATAGATAGGATGTTATGTCATCGGATAAAATTCGAAGAACTTCATGTGACAAGGATGCTGTGGTTTTATTATTTTATGGTTGTAATTACATGATCAGTCTCGTTGATAATTCATGTTACATATGTATTAGTGTAACTTCAGATTTTGGTGAATTATCGATAGGAATTCAAGATTAAAGTAATGAGATTTTACTGGCCATTAGAAATAAAATCAAAACCAAATTTAAAGTTTCTATAACTTAGAATGCATGCATTAATTATAGTGGACCCCACTTATTTTAATTTATGCCATCAAGAGAATAATTTTCAATTTTTTTTTGGGAAGTTAGAAATCCAGAGAAAATCCAGATTATGGAGAATTCGGACGATGCAAAAATGGTGGACAACATCCCACCATTAGATGGGATTTTAATTCAGAAATATTTTAAGTCATGATTTATATAATTTGTTTTATTGGATTTTTTTATCTCCATGATTTATAATATTATTATGGTGAGTGAGTATTTAAAGGATACATTCTGTCAGATTTAATTTTAATTTGGGTTTAGAAAGTATATGCATGGACGACAGTGAA
>JAYJMB010070200.1:0-24235 GCA_036873735.1 Pouteria campechiana
ATTGTGCAATCTGTTTTACTTACTCATTCAGCACTTTAATTATTTGTTTTGGCCAAAAGTTTTAAAAGCTCAATTCATACCCCCCCCCCCTCCCCCCTCCTCTTGAGCTACCATTGTATAAGAGACCAACATATATAACCTGAATATTTACAAACTATCCTTAACTAATAGAAAAACTTACATACATAATGCCTTGTCTAAAGAATTCAAGATATTCATACATTCTCCTCAACAGTTGCATTACCACTAAACATCATTTTACCCATACAAGACTTGCTATTTATAATGGGTACTACCAATTTACAATTCAATCATGATAAAATATTTCAATTATCTTACATTGATTTTCTAATCATCAAATCAATTTTCAATATAGCATTGAATATTTTTGCTTAATCTCTTCAAATTATGGAATGTACGATAGTATAATCACAAGTTAATCTAGATAACCTCCAAATACCTTATTTATCTAGATTTACATCATTATGATACTCAATATCAACAAGAACATATGTCCTGATAAGTGATTTTTTTTCCAATTCATTTTTTCTCATAATGACCGTTCCAATCGTTTAACACAAAATTTTTCACAAAAGACGGCTTATCGTGCGTGTTCATGATGCACATACAATAAAACAATTCTCATTTATCAAATGGAACTACTATCATGTGTCTAATACAATAAAACAAGAATTTATAGCTCAAGTCTACTAAAATATTGTTCATATCTATTTGAGTCATTATTACTTCTTACTTATCACACTCCAAACATACTTTTATTCTGAATCCTTCATCAAGTCTAACCTGCTACCAACTAATATCCTATATGGGAGGCTATCAACAAAGTGGACTCAGTCATTATCAAGTGGACACAGCATCAACAGTTGTTACATATGCCATGAATGCCATGAATGTCATTAATGTCATAAATGCAATGGATGTCATCAATATCATGAATATCCTGAATGTCACACAAATGCCACCATACTACCAACCTGGTAGCCATCACCACAAGGGTGTCATGTTATTTTCTAATTGGATAGGATGGGTGGCCCCCTATCAAGCTATGTCAATCCAATAATCTAATAGTATAGGCAATATAATCCATTTCTAGATGGATTCCATCAGAAACCAAAGGAGCCATCCCAATAGGTACACAATGTCAAATACACAACTATCATATTCTTACAGACATCCTTAATACATATCAATTCTATTTCAAGAGGCACACTATTCCAAGCATGCACCTCAATCATGCATCCAAGCCTCAATCAAATTGTTAATTATCCAAAACTTAGTCAATTAACCAAAATTTCACACCTCAATCAAATAGCCAAACCCAATTTCACACAAATACCATTCTTATAGGAATCCAAAGTTAATTCAAACAAATAATATCGATTCCAAATTTGATTCCAAACAAATGATGTCGATATCCAGATCTAAAGTCAAGTATACATACTATTCTCATTTCCAATCCAAGCATGCTTTAAATTCTCTATCACTATTAAAGCATGTCTCAATTTCTGATCAATTGGTTAAACTCAAATGCAAGCCACATCAATTCATTAATACAAGTAACCTGGGCTAATAACAACATTCAATCTCAATTCCACAAGGGAATACATAAGTTCCTTTATCACAATTCACATCATTTTATCATATAACACAGTATCATCATAATACGACAATTCCACAAATGGCCAAATGAATAACCTTTGAAACAATTATTACTTTTATCTATCCCATATCATAATATCAACACTTTATAAGAGCCCAAATAGTTAACAAATAGGATAACCATTATCCCTATCCAATCATTTATTCAATTTAATTGCTCACAAACAAAATTATTCACTAAAACATAACATAATTTCAATAAACACAATCCAATTCAACCTTAGTGAAACCCAATGTCAATCAACACCATCATAGCCTACATAAATATTTATTCAACTCAACATGTCCACAAGTAAAGTTATTTATTGACAAACTAAGTTTTCAATCAAAATTTCATCAAGGAATCCACAAAGTGTCTAACATATAATTCATTACTACATTTATTCAGTTCTGAATTAAATCCATAATCTAACAAAACAAAGATAAATGTTTGGAAATCATATTACATCATACCATCTTAGTTGAATTCATCAAATAACCCATAAGGGTTCATACAGTCGATTCCATTACAATTGAATCTAATAAACAAAATTAAAACTAATTCAATATCCAAAATATGTAAACATCCAATTATGCTTCCCTGTGCCGTCACCATGCTTCCTTGCACCACTCCAATCATAACCTACAGTTTTCATTGAAATAATTACTCATTTCAATCATGCTTATGCTATTGCAATGCTTCTATAGACATTTCAAAATTCATCTTCTATGAATATCAAATTTCATTCATACCAATTACACATGATCATATCCCAACATAATTATCATTTCTTGACCTTTCTTTTCTTTCTCATGCCATCCTATTACCCATAACTAATGTTCTCCCATGTTCTCAAATCATGATCAACTTATTCTTAGGCATATCATATCTTATCTCTGTTTTTATTATCTCATAGCCATCATGATCCTAGGCTTATCAACTAAAGTCTAAGACTTATCACACAAATAAGTCCTAGGCACTGATAACATTCTGTCATGCCCCGCCTTCCGAAGTGTGACGTTTCATTTTGCACTATGATTTAATTAGGAACTACCCACTTTTAGGGTGGTGGTACACTAGTGCCATTCTGTCATTCAATTAAGTTTTTGCAAAAAACAGATAAAGTTTTCCCTAAAATATGAGCTTATAGACTTGTACAATCATTACTCAATTAAAACTACAATATTATAACCATAAAGCAGTGTTGTTAACCCTCAAAACCGTACCCACACTCCCACAGCCTAAGATCGGGCCGAATCATGATGACAGTATACATAATTAGGATCATCTCATTCTAATACAATATGAAATATACCTATCAATTACATGTCATACATTCCATTATATAACAATTAACATTTTCTAAGTCCAATTATACAAATTTGATTAAAATATAATTATACATCATTTGAAATCTTCGAATACAATTATACAATCACATAAAAATTCCAAATTCACATTATTATACCACACAACCATTTTCTATAAAATATATTAATGATCAATGTCTTTGGGCTCCCTTGATTGACTTACCAACTAAAATATAAGTAAGAAGACGTTAGTCCAGGCAACTCAATAAGTAGTCATGATTCAAAAATAATAATGAATCAAAATAGCATGTTCAAAACCAACACATAAATTTCATGATCATAAAATCATAATTAATACTTATGAGACTCTCATTTACATTATCAATTCAATCTCAAATAATTGCATTCAATCATGCCAATATACTTCTACATACATATTCAATTTTATCAATTTCTACAGGTCATAATATCATTTCTATAAATCATTCTCACTATTCCCCTACAATCAAATAGCCTTTCCATAAACAAAACATTAAGTATTCCAAACCAAGGGATAAAAATTATCCCAAACTAGATACATATCAGAAATAAAGAAATATGGGATATACACTATCCCCAACCAAAACACAAATGCCTGGTTAAACACATGGAATATTTAATATAGCTAAAAGAAAGAGCCTACTTACATTAGTGTAGAATTATAGCACCACACTAGAACAATTCTTTAAATTCTTTGATTCCAAATCTAAGTTCAATTAGCCCTGCATATATCATATGTATCACAAATTCAAGCCTACTTTGTTTCGTATTGAAGTAATTCGTCAAGCATATAATATACATCGCTTAACTTAACATTTTCATTAAGACATAACCTCTAAATTCTATTTTTGGTTATGCACAATCACTTTACAACTCAATTAAGTTAACTAAGTTCTTAATCCATTCTAACCATTGCATAATGTCATTCTATATGAAATCCCCAAATTACTATTCAATTAGATTACTATTTTCTTCATGGATCACAACATCATTTGATTTTCTCATGTCTAAAGCATGTCGAAAACACTACAATTAACCAATTAATCACCTTCCCCACAATTCTTACATCAACCCATATCCAATTCCTCAAAAAGTTACTATTCAAAAAATGTAAGAAAACCTAGCAAAACATAACTCATGATTTTTCATGCCAGTCAACCCCCAAATCATTATAACTAATGAAATCAACATTTCTCCATAGTTTTATAAATATCCCTATAAAGTTTTGCCTCAAAATCACTATTTACAATTCATATGAAACCCTAGTTAACAAAAATCACTATTTCAATTAATAGAATTGACTTACCATGGAATCTAGGTGTGTCTTCCATCCATGAATGAGAATCTAAGTCCACCACTCCCATTAGCTCACTCCACTTGGAAGGAATTCATGCCCCCTCCATTTTCCACCATCCAAAATCTTAAAACTCAGGCTTAGGGGCATGCTTGCATGATTCTCCACTTAAACAAGGGATTTCCCAAGCTAAAAAGGCATGATTTTGGGTTGGACAAAGGTAGGGCATGGGTTTGGGGTGTGGAGGAGAAAGAAAATGGAATGGAATAAGAAAACAGGATGGGCTAAGGCTTTAAAAAGTTGGATTTTTTCGTAATCTGACGCGCCACAGGACCCTTATCGCGGCAAACTTGCTAGATAGGGAAAAATAGGCCTAGCTGAAGCCATGCCGCAATAGAAAATTGCCTTATGGTAGGAAAAAGTCTTGTCGTGGTAGTGAAAAGCCATGTCATAGCATGGACTTGTTGTATGCCAAAAAAGTGGTTTTCTAAAGCCTTTTCAACGGCAAGGAAAAGTCTTGCCACGGGAAGAAAATTCTATCATGATATAGTATTAGTAATTTAAGCATAACTTTTATAAAAAATGTCAAAATTACCTAATGTTTAAATCATTGGAAATCTAACTTCAAGGGCTACAACTTTTATGTTAACAACATTTTCCAAATCAGCCATCAAACATACCAAAAAGTTAGATAAAGTGACCCAATTAGTTCATCTTGTTATTTTTCAGTTAATTGGAGTAGTTTCGATGTATTAGTCATAACATACTCAAATGATATCAGAATTATATGATTAGTTTTTCATTGAATAAATAATTTCATGATATACAACTTTTATATTGAATCCATTATGTCAAAATTCAATCATAATGACTCCTTTTATAAATTTAGCATTTTCATAATATATACTTGTGCTCCTTTAGTTTTCTTCCAAATTTTTCACTTTTCTCTCATCTATTATCAGTAAACTTTTAATCATTTTATTTTTCATGGTTCTCATGCATAATCATCCCAAAATGCTCATTCAAGTAATTAAATCTCACTCCTAACTTAAGTAATAACCCATCCATTATAAGGGTTATTAAATTTCAAAATTCATACTTTTTAAAAATCACCAATGGTCCTTTTTCACATAAACCATTTCAAATGTCATAATAATCACTTACCATATATCATATGCATGAAATAGAACATCTTCATGCTATTCACCACATCATTTGAGGTCAATTGCTAAAAATTACCTATTTGGTTCTTTTCACCAACTTTTTAACACCCCATGTGTTACACAATCCTTCTACTAGAAGCACATTTGAAATTATAGTAGATAGTGGTTGGTTAACCTTACCGATCCCAACTACTCTACCTTTACTATTATTATCAAAGGTTACTATTCCATCAAATTTCATTTTTAGCACCATGAATAGTTCCCTATTCTCTATCATGTGCCTTGAGCAACCACTATCAATATACCACATGCTGCTCTTTGTGGCTCCCAAGAATACCTGCATGGATAACATTAAGTCTAACTTTTGGTACTCATTTGGGACCCAGTTGTAGATAATTTTAATACCCATTGTTTCTTGGGCAGCACTATTTTGACTAAAGAAAATTGGGTTGCATTAAGCACATTTGTAATTGTCTTGGGAACCCAAATCATAGACTATTTGGGCTCAAGTTTTCTTATAGAGATTTCAGTTTATTTCCTATGTTGCTGCTACCACCACTTTTCATAGGTTTTATTCTTAACAAGGTGGAAGTCAATGTCTTTTTCAGAGCATTGTTCTCAGTTGTGACTTGCTTAAGTATGCTATTGGTGTTATGGTTACTCTTGAGCTTGAAATTTTCCTCCTTCATTTCGGAGCATTCATTTATAATTCTCTTGAACTCCTTTTTAGTCTCTTTATACTTCTCTTTTAGAATCATCAAATCTAAATACAATTCTTCTAATCTTCATTATTGGAAGTTTCAAAATCAGAAGTTACCTGCTCTTCATGGATTGCCATGAAGTTGATTCTCATATGGAATTCATCTTGACTACTTCTGTTTAGAGAAAGTTAACTAATTTGAGCTTCATGTTTTTCTTCCTCTTCACTCTCACTTTCATTTATTATGTTCTCTAACATCTCTCATGCTTCTAGAGCTTTCTTTTTCTTCTAAAATTTTTTGCTTATTTTGTTGTTGTTATTGTTGCTGCTGCTATTGTTCTTTCTATCAAAGTATGAGTTATACCTTTTCTTTTGTTGATCATTTGCCTCTCGTCTAGTTCTGGGTAGTCAAACTTCATGTAATCAGGTTTTGCACAATTGTAACATGTGGGTGTTTCTTTCTGTCCTTTCTTCCAAAGTTATTTATTGAACTATTTCCAAAATTTTTCTTCTTTAGCATTGATTTGAGGCTGCTTGTAATCATTGACATCTCCTCCTCTTTATCTCCACTTGTGGATGCCTCAGTTCAAGATTCATCATTCTTTGACTCGGCTTTAAGAGCAATTGCTTTCTTGCCCTTAGGTACTTCTATATTTTTTTGCTTCATTAATACCCCATGAGTCATAAGAGAACTTATGAGCTCTTCTAGTCTCATTGTGTCCATATTCTTTACTTCTTGGATTGTTGTCACTTTGGGCATCAATTTCTTTGATAGGGATCTTAGAATTTTCTTCACTGTTTTGGGCTCTACATACTTTTCTCCTAGATTCTTTAGCCCATTTATTATCTTTTAAAATCTTTAGAACATGTCTAAGATTGACTTTGTCTCCTTCATGTTAAAAGCTTCATATTCCTGCATAAGAAGATTTATATTAGTTTCTCTTACCTATTTTGTGCCTTCATGTGCAACCTTCAGTTTGTCTCAGATTTCCTTTGCTGTATCACAAGAGGATATCTTGTCAAACTCAAAGGATGTATTTATCTTCATTATTTAGGATAATCATTCCATCTTTAATGGTTTTCCATAGCTGATAGTCTAAGGCAATCAAGAAATTTTTTATTATCATCTTCTAGTATCCATAATTTTTACCATCAAATAGTGGTCTGAAAGTGGATTGACCCTCAACATAGGTTTTTTGAAAATAGTTGGCCATTGGGATCTCTTCACAAGTTATATAAATGAAATTGTAATGAATAACAAGTGAAGGTTACTCTAATACCAATTGTTGGTCCCATTCAAATGGTAACTCAAGAGGGGGGGGGTGAATTGAGTCTTTAAAACTTTTGGCTAGATAAAAACTATAGTACAAAGATAAAAGAAAAATAGATAGCAAAATGTACTTAGACTGATGTTTTTATAGTGGTTCAGCCCTTCACCTAAGTTCCTACTCAACTTCTTTGAGTTAGCATTCTCTGCTAAACTCAAGTTCCACTAACACTCTCTTTGATCAGCACTCTTTTGATCAAATAAATACACTTGTTGGTTTCCAAGCTCACCAACTAACTTTTAAAGTTACCTACATAAGTTTCCTACTTGCTTCTAATACCCAAATGCAAAAGTAAATAACTGTGTACAAATACCGATGCCTCTGATCAAGCTAGTTTGTACAAGTTAAGCAATAGTAAACAAAATAAATATAATAATAAGCAATAAAAGTTAATCTCCAAGAGTGGTTGAAAAGGTCGCTTTGAATGCATGTTGGAGTAAGGTGCAATGGAGTTGATCTTCTAGAAGAAAAACTTTAAAGGATGAGTAAATGCTCTCTTTCCTTTTTGCTTTTCAGAAACTTGTTGTTTCTTCATTCCCACTTAACTCTTTTATATTGATGCTTCTGGCGACTCCTGCTATGATAGATGAGGCTCATAAATGCAAGGAAATATTTCAATTTATGACCATTGAGCCATTTTGCATGATTTTGGAGTTTCTGACATTATAATGTTGGATCCTCTAATATTGCATTTTGGAGGCCTTTTGCGCAAATGACGTATCACCACATTTTTGGATTCTTCAAAGTTGAGTTTCGGTGCCTCCGAAGTGGCACAAACATGGTAACTCATGTTGAATTCATTCAGTGCTCTCTATGAAGTGGTTCATTGTCTCTGAAGTACTTATTCTGTGACTTCGAAGCTGTGCTATGCTTTGACATACGTGAGCTAACTCCAAAGAGCTCTGTTATCTCCAAAGTGCTTAATCTGCAACACCGACGCTATACAGTTCCTAACTCTGATGAGTCATATTATCTAAAGACTTGTTCTGTTAATTTCAAAGTCCTTGGTGTCTATCTCCGAAGCGCTTATCAACTTCGAAGAGTCTATCCTATTGACTCCAAAGCTCTTTATCAACTCCAAAGGAGTTGTCAACTTTATTAACTCCAAATTTATTGAGTTTGTGACTCCAAAGGGATTGTCTTCTGCTTCCAAAGTTCTTTATTAACTTCAAAGAGGTTTGACTCTGAAGTTCTTTTATTTTATCTTTGAAGTGCTTGACTGACTCCAAAGTTCTTGAAATAATTCTAAAAATTTATTTTCTTCAACTAAGTATTCTTTTGAGTATATTTTGATTTTTATACATGGTTATCTTTGAGCATTTACTTGGTTTCTTCCCCTGAAAGGTAACTTTATTCTTGAAGTTTTTGGAAATAACTTATTTAATCATTATGAAGGTTATTCTTAAGTTTAATTGGAAAATATTTTTTAGGCACTTGAGAATAAATTGTTAGTACCTTAATATTTCACTCATGTCTTTGATCATAATTAAAACATAGTAGGCTAAGAATGTTCATCATTAAAATCAAGCTAGATAAGAGAGTATCTCAATAACTCTTACAACCTGCTTTCCCATGAGTTAACCATAAACTCGTACACACTGGTTTTTCTCTGAGATCACCAGCAACTCATACAACATTGGTTTTCCCAGAGCTTATTAACAAACTTATACTGTCTAGTTTCCAGAGCTAACTAGCAACTCCCCCTTTCATACAAACCTAGGCCTAAATGTACATAGAAATAAGCTTAAGAATAATGATAAAACTATAAACATCATTGTGCTTTTGTTCTCTTCTGAAGCGAAAGATGGATATTTGAACACTCTGAATGTTGAAGCTTAATGGACCGATTGCACCTTTTGAAATCTTGAGTTCTTAAGGTTGATCCTTATTGAATGTACTCAAGAGACATCTTCTTCTTCATTTGAAATTCTATTTATACTCTTTCAGCCATTAGTTATTACTTTTGGCAAATTTTTGACCATTACAAATTACTTTTTCTACACTTTATGTAATTTTCCTTATAAGCATGCTTTAGAAGGTCGATTGCCTGTCATTTATCATTACCGTATATAACCTCACAGCTTTTGAAGCTCTCTTTCAAACCTTCTAAACTTTGGCTTGATTTGAACTTCTTCCAGTAATGCACTTCAGATCATCTGAAGTTAATCTCTCGAGCTCTAATGTACCTTCTGAATGTTCACATTCCCAATGGCTACATTTTTCCTTCTGAAGCTTTTGTTCATCATCTGATGCATGCTCTAAAGAACTTTCTTGCTTCTGAATTAACTTTGGATTGTTCCTTTTAAACTCTAAAGCATGGACTTCTCCCTCTGAATATACTTTGAAGATCTTCTGACAGCTCCACATGTTCTAAAATTAACTTCTAAGATCCTCAAACTTGAAGTTCACCTCTCAAGCACATGTTCATCATCTGAAGCATCTTCTGAAGTAACTTTGAAGCTTCTAATTCCGTCTAAAACTTCTCGTTCTCACTAAAACTTCTCCTTCATCTTTTTAAGCTTTTTCTCCCCTCTAAATTCAGAATAAGCCCTTTGAAACTTCCAAATGTAATTCTAGAACTTCTGAAGCTTGTTCTGAAGCCTTTGAAAGTCCCTCTAAACATTGATAAATCCTTTGAAGTTCCCTCTCAATTCAGAAATCTAATATTAGCATGTGATGCCCTAAAATTTTGAGGAAAGTGGAAATTTGTTTCTTTACTTACAAACGAATAAAGCATATATGATATTGAAAATGGGGAGAAATTAACAAGATAAATCAATAAAATCATGAAAAGCATGACTACTGATATGTGTCTTATGGTTATTGGGATGGAATGGCATTGAAAGAGCTATAAAAAGTGGAACAAATTGGGTCGCATATACATGTATTACTGTGCATCGCTAGAGCAAGATATAATGCTCCACTAGCCATTCCAAACCCCCATTCACATTTGATCTCTCTTCCTCACGTCCCCAAGCTTGAGAAATTCCAGGTTTGTGTGGATTTTTCCAATTTGAGTTGGGGGAAATCAACAACAGAGCATGCTACATTAGTCTGGTATGTGGAAAATGAGAAGTTGAGCCATTTGAGCAAGAGAAAAGAAAAGAAAATTGTAGAAATCACCCTACGGAAGATTTTTGTGAAAACTAATCAAGAGAAATTAGCAAATAAGTGATTCTTTCATACATACATAAGTTTTTCTATGTGAAATCTCTGAATTTGGACTTATGGGGCATGGATTATGAAGAAATGGAAGTGGTTGGGTTGGAAATTAGGGGAAATGTGAATTTATTGGTAAATTGGGTGAGATGATCATTAATTAAAATAGAATTCAGGTTAAAACATATTTATGTGTAGTTTGGGTGAGAAACCCTAAGCTAATTATTGCTATAAATGGAAAATCTGAAAGTTGCATATCAGGTGTTCAATGAAATGATGTTAAGAAGGTTATGCTATGACTAACTCTTTTTAATGGACCCTTAATCATCCCTTTATTGAGATTTAAAGTGGGTAATTGGGTAAACTCTAGAATGGGATAATTGAGGAAGTTGGGTTAAGGTTGAAGTTCATAATGATTTGTAAAGACTAACTTAATGCAATTGCTAATGGAACATGTATTCTACATATAGGAATTGTAAATCATTTCATTGGACTTGGAATCATTGAATTTAAGATCAAAGAGGGTGTGGTTCTTCATATACAGGTAAGTAGGTTTTGCTTTCTATGTTTTGGTATTGAATTACTTAATCATCTTCTTAATTGGGTATTGCGGGCATTTGATGTGATTGCTATGTGATGGCCTTCATATAAGTTAAATGTGATATGAATGAATGAGTATTTGGTTTGTAGAAGATTGAGAAGAAACTATTGATCTCTTTTGTATTGAATTGATAATCATATGTATATTCTTAAGTAGTAGCATTCAATATGTTCCATGATAAGTTTTAGATTGTTTGTTGCATCATATACTTGGGTATTTGATATTAAAATGAATATTATTATTATATGTGGATGTAATGAATGGTGATTATGGTATGAAAACAAGGTAAATCAAGGTTTAAAAGAAATGGTTTAACATACTAAATGATGGAGCAAAGAAAGAAAACAAAAAATAGTTTGGAAAATGGGCAGCTGAATGCTAAGTCGCAGCTCAGGAAAAATAAGAAGACAACTTGAAGCAGGGAATTTCTAAGCCACGGCCCAGGAATTCAGAGTCGTGAGTTAGGAACAGCCATGTGAAGAAAGAAATTTCTAAGCTGACTCAGGAACTGCTATGTGTGGGAACGTCAGGTAGGGGAATTCTAAGTTGCGGCTCAACTACAGTGACTTGATAATTTTTTTATATATTATTTTATGTTAATAAAATAATATATTTCCTTAGGACCTTGGAAAAAGGCTTCATGGAAAATCAAAGATATGGATTGGACATTGTAAAGATATGAAAATGAAATATAAAAAGAATAATGTTATATAAGTGGTTTGCTTTCTATAGAAAAAAGATTGTTCTAGGATGACATGGTTACAATTATGATATGCCTAGTTAGTGTGATGGCCCATATGGCTGGATGTGATATGCCTAGATGACGGGATGACCTGGATGGCCAGATATGATAAACCAGAATAGCATGAGGACTTATATAGCAAATTATGATATGCCCAAATGGCATGGAGACTATATGACTAGATATGAATACACTAGAATGTCTTGGAGGCCTAGTATATGTGACTTACCTGAGATGGTTGGAAATGATGCTAATTTGAGAATAGTAAAGGTTCATTATTGCATTAATTCAAGACATTGTATGTCATGAACTTATTTATGCATGTGAATATCTTATTATTATAATACTTTATTATTTAATTAGTATTTAATCATATACCTGCTTATTTGTATTTAATCATATACCTGCTTATTGAGTTACTTAGACTCAACTTGTTTATATTTTGGTTTTTAGTTGATAGGCCTAAAGATGGAGCCCAACGTGTGGTTGGTGCGTAAGATTGGGATAGGCTATGAGTCGTACCCGTTGAGCATCGATCAATATGAAAATTTTCTTTTTGATATTTTGTAACGTGTATGTAAATTCTAAATTCTAAATTTTGTGTGTGTTGTATATAAATGTGTATAAATTAAATTGGTTGGCATGTCATGATATAAGATAGACATGAAATCTATCTAACTACCTCTATCACAATGTGACTTTTGATTTTGGGCAGCTATGCGTGTATGATGTTTAGTTATGATAATTTTGATATGCATGATTATACAGAAGAATATATTATGCAAACCAATGGTAGACAATACAAGGGAAACTCTGTCCAGAGTTTCTCGTGATATTACCATATAGAAACACCCTAAAAGTGGGGCATTACATAGCAACATGTCATTAGCTTAAAGCAAATCATAAACAATTTTTACTAATTATCAAAACCAAATACCTAGGGTCAACAAGGCCAAGTTCCATGGTCTAGGTATCTCAAACTAAACCAACCGTCTTAATTATTCAATATATATAAACTAATTTTATTTAGATTCTCATCTTTAGTTCTTTATTTATCAAATATATTTGAGAAGGTCAATTGAAAGCCTTATATTTTCTAGAATATTTACAATTTTGAGTGGCATAAATGTGGATTTATTTTTTTTTGCAGATATACTCACTTCATTTAATCAATTTTATAAACATATCCTTTTGATTAGAAAAAAGCAAATAAAGGTACATAATTCCAACGATATTATAGATATACCCATGCCAGCCATTAGGGATTTATCCCAATCTTTTAATTTTTTTAAATACCAAAAAATTGAATGAATGAATGGTAGCACATTGAACGAGTGGCATATTTTTCTTCCTACCATTTACCATAGTATTTCCTTTCTTCACAGCAAATTGAACGAGTGGCGTATTTTCCCAAGTTCTATTTATTAAATGATAGCACATGCTCTTAACCAGAGAAGCATTAATTCTACTATTATAATTCAAAGAAATGTGGGTGGCTCTTGTTGGGATTATTGTATGATTTTGATGACAACAAAACTTATCTTAAGACTTGATTTATGCTAATGAGGCTTCTAATATAGAAAGCTTGAAATGTATAAAGATATGCTTATAATATGTGTGCTCTAGTGGAATATCATTTATGAAAGCATATATATCTTGAAATAAGTCTAAAAGGGAAATCATATTGATCCATATTATTTTCAACCTTATTTATCATGCCTTGGATCATATGTTAAAAGTGCCTTAAAAAGATATCTTCTTGAAAGAAAAGGAATAAATGCTTAAATGAACTTATAGATATAAAATCATCATTTAAAGTACATATCCATGCTTTACAAATTATGCAAACTTGATATGGATAATTATATTATGATGGAAAATGTAATGAAAAATGTCAAGCTAATAATGTGGCAAAAGTGCAAAAATTTTCAAGTGCAGGTGCACTGCTACAGTAATTTTACTATAGTAATTTTTGCTACAATGCTGCTATAGTGCTAGACAAAGTGGAAGCGATAGACGAAGTGGAATTGTTACTTTAATCTGGTATAGTAACCATCAGAGGAAGCAGCAGACAAAGCAAAAGCATCAGACTAAGTAACAGGTAAATTGCTACAGTGATTTGCTACAATACCCCTGCTACAGTGTAATAGACAAAGCTTCAAGCCACCAGGCAAAGTTACAGACAAAGCAGTGCAGTGCTACAATAATTGCTATAATAACTTGATGCAGTGCACCAGACAAAGCTTCTTTAGCAAACGAAGTAATAGACAAAATGGAGAGGTGCTACAGTGATCTGCTATAGTAACTCCGCTATAAGAACTCTGCTACAAGAACTGATAGATAAAGCTAGCTAATTTATCTGCTACTTTCTTCAGATGAAGTGATGCTATAGTGACCTGGAACAGTAATGTTGCTACAGTAACTTGCTACAGTAAAAACATTATTTTGAAATATTAGAAATTCAATACTCTATAGCAGCTAGATTTTGCAATAATATTCTTCCAAGCAGTCCACAACCTTTCTGGATGGTCAAAACAAATAATCTATTGAAGGAGAACAAAACACTTTAAGGTTCTAAGTGCTAAACAAGAATCAAATATTAAGAACTCATTCAATTTTCCAAGTACAAGACTGCAGATATTTTTTCTAACCATCTGCCATATTTCAAAAAGTTTAAGTTATAGAGATTTTGATATATTCTCATAGATTTTAATCTAAATACACTATTTGAAATCTCAAAAAACAATGAAAAGGCAACTAGTGGAAGAAGAAGTTCAAAAAGGAAAACACATCTGTCTGAAAATGAAGAAGCCCAACTTCGTCTAGAATTAACTATGGATAAAGTATAAGATGAAGAGAGTCTGTCCAGTTGAAAAGATACTTCATCTAATACTTCTTCAGACAAATGCAATAAAGCACTGGTCAAAGTGGAGGAGCTAAATTTATCAAAATTTATTGTCTTCTTTCCAAAATTGTGAATCAAGTCAAACCTGCAACATCTCCTCATTCATCAATTACTTGAACTAGCTATTCACCTTCTTCTATATTATGGTCGGCACTGCAGAACAACTCTAAGCATATGAGAATTAATTATAAGATAGCATTTTCAAATGGGAGATTATCATAATGGTCTTCTATATTTATTTCCTGCTCATCTACTTTCGTCCTTACATTCAGTGAAGATCATCTTCTTCAAATGGTCAAGTTTTCAAGAGATCTATTTAAGGAGAAGAGATGAGACGATTCAAAGGTGGTGAAGGAATACTTTTTAGATATGCTTAACCTTGTGCAAATCCTTCCACCCATGGCCAAGAGCTTAAATTGTCATCTATCTTTCACGAGCTTTAATATGCATATTTTTATGGCCACTAAGTTTACATTTTGGGAAGATCTTTCTATATTGTTAGAGCTGTAAAAGATCATATCTTCCCCCTATGCTTAATTGTAACATTTTGTAAAATGTCAATTTTTCTGGTTAATCTGAAAACTAGAGAGTTGTTGGTGAGCTCTAAAAAACCATCAAGTTTGCTGGTGATCTTTGAAACTAGTGAGTTACCTGCTGAACTCATAAAACTAGAAGAGTTTTAGGAGCACTATGTTTATGCCCTCTGGAGCTGGAATCTAGAAGAGAGTTGGGAACACTGCTTACACCCCCTAGAGCTGGAATCTAAAAGAGTGTAAGGAGTATTTTGTATTTTCATTATATGGGATATAGTGCAACCCAAGGCATAATGAGTGTGTGCTCTTAGAAGAGTGGATGTAGGAACGAGGTTTCTGAACCACTATAAAATCATGTTATCTATGTGTTTGTTTGTGTGTGTGTTTGCTTGCTTGCTTTTTTTTATCTTTCATGCACTTTATTGTTTTCATTATTTATCTTATAATGCACCACACACAATCATGAGAAGAGGGAATGGTCTAACAAGGGGTTAAGCAATGAATTTTTATATACCTAATTCACCCCACCCATCTTGGGTTAAGCCATACTTCGGGAACCAACAAGTGGTATCAAAGTAGGCTACATAACTAATTGTAGACATCTACATGGCTAACCTAATACCATCATCTTCTATGTTCTGCGAAGGATATTCCACCTCCCAACTTCCATATTATGGTGGATCTGTTCATGCACAATGGAAGAGGAGATTGGAAATTAATCTTATAACCAACAACCTTAATTTATGGAAAACTATTTTTATTAGCATAAGTGAGGATGAAACAAGAGTAGAGCTGAAAGTGTTAAAAACTCACAATATGTTCTCTATCCCACCGCTTGCAAGGATATCTTGGCTTAAAGTTAAGATAAGAAATCTTTAGACATGCCAAAGACGAATTAGTAGGGGGCAAAATACTTTGCACTCACACACACCACTTGTGTTACTAGTAAAAACTAATTTGGGGGTAAGAAATTAAAGAAAGGAGAAGCCATACTTCTGAAGAAGAAGAAGGAAAAGAAAGGAGACTTGGTCTGAAGAAACAAAATGAAAATCTTAAGAAATATCAAGTCCTTTCAAAATAAAAAGGAAAGGTAAGTGCAAGTATGACATTCAAACTCGAATGACTTTATTAAATATGTAATTATCTAAAATTTTGAAATTTTTACTTGCATATTTCTTTCCATCCATTCTTTTGTTAATAAGTATTCATGTTCAATCTTTCAATTAATTATTTTTATCTACTTACAAGTCTATAGAAATAAATTTACTTTTAAAATATTTACATTCTTATTCTTGATTACTTATATCTAATTAGTTATCTGCTTACCTTCATTAGTAGAAATCAAAGTTTATTCTTTGAATTTGTATATTTTATTTATACAATATTGAGAAATAGAGTTTATAGTTAGAATCTTGTCTGAATACCTTCATTTGTATATTGATTAGAATTAAATTTTGAAACTATACTTGCATGTTTTTGCTTATTTATCCTTATACTTTGTACATCAATAGAAATTAAAATTTTAATTGATTAACTAATTGTACATTTATAGAAATAAAGATTCATTTGCACTATAGTTCATACATACTCTGTTCATTTATGTATATACATAGGAGAAAATAGAATTCACACTAAGATTAATAAAACCTTGAAAAACATAAAGTAAAACTTTTAAAATAATTAGGAAGTAAGAAAAATATAAGTATTCAGAAAATAAATAGTCTAAAACTAACAATACCTAAAAAGAGACATAACTAAAAGAAGAGTAAAAATACCAAAATCGAAACACAAATTGAGACAGAATTTAGAGATAGCAAGGAAAAGGAAAACATTCATATAAGAAGCAAACAAATTAAGTGACGAATGATCCATTCAAAATGATGAAGTGCTTCTATTTTGCTAAGCAATCTAGATTTTTAACTACATACTATTTCATGATAAAAAGGAATTGCACTATTTAAGTTGCTACACAAAGCTCAGATCTATTTGATTTTGCTAATGAAAGAAAAAGTGCAAGAATCTCTTAAGTGCATGCAGGAAAAGCTAGAAATGAGCAAGAAGGAGAATGATGAGAAAACAAGATCATCTTCTTAATCTACAAACTTCAAGTTGAAGAAAGAAAATCAAGCACTGAAATGAAAAGTCAAGATTGGCATCATCATTTATGAGCACAAATGAAAAAATTGAATTGAATTCATTGTTTCTGAAAATCATTCTAAAAATTAAAATTGATACAATTAATCCTTAATGTAAGTACAGTCCCAAGGCATAGTCAAGCCTATTTGGGAAACCTCCTGGTCTAAGGTCTCGAATAGGCATTTAATGCCTAACCATTCCTTCTGTAATCATCATTAATGTTGGGAATATATTATATATGATTTTAATAATAACAAAAACCTGTATGCTTAGATCTCTAATGATCATATATGGTTATGAATTAATAATAATTAATTAACATAAATACATAACCATGAATGATTAATTATACAAGCATACATCCTTCACTTTATGGTGCATACATAATAAACATTAATTAATCTTTACTGCATAAATTTGCTAAATCATATTAAGCACCATAATCACTTAAGCTTTCATATTATGCATTCAATAAAAATGTATATTATCCTTACTTTCCAAAACATTACAATCATATGAGGATAAAATACATTCTGATATTATATATGAAAGCTAACAACATAGCAAGTGTAGAAAAGTTCAAGTGCAGGATAATGATCGTCTGCAACAAACTGTTACAACAATTTGCTACATTCCAAAAGAGCTAAACTGATGAAATTTGTGGAAGAAGAAGAAGAAGTAAGCAGAAGACAAGCAACAAGAAAGATTACAGTTGTCTAAAGGATGCTTCCACGAACAAAGCATAGGAGAAAAATAAGGTTTCAAAGATGTGCTACAATAAGCCTACATTGTCTATTAACCTTAACGAGAAAATATTAACAGACAAACATAAAATGAGAAGTTAAACAAGAAGCCATGATCAAAGAGCTTAAATTGCAATTGAGAAATTTGGACCACTTATATTTAAGCTGATCAAAGTTTGTCCAAGATAAAACACAAGGATAAAAAAGGAACTCAATGTCTTAGTAGACAAATGAAGATAGACAAAGAAGAAATTGCTACCCAGACAACAACATAAAAAGTAATAAGATTGGATTTGTCTAAGGATAAAATGGTTATATAAATATAGAAGGGAATGCAATTTCAACTAAGCCAAGATAGACAGATCAAGATTGAAGAACCGAAGATGTTGCTAGAACAAACCCCTTCTATTGCTCGAAGTATTCAGAAAAGCTAAAGAATTTTACCTTGTCTTCGGATCCAAAGATCGTCCATTACAATAGACAAAGTTTAACTAAAGCAGAAGACAAAGTAAGTGCTACACGGTGAGCATAGACGAAGCTGAACATGCAAAGAGCTACTTTGATCGAAATGGGCTACAATAGATAAAGGCACGATCGTCTACAACTTACGACAGACAAATATGACATGCAAAGTATTCTATCCAAGATAAATCAAAACACACTTTGTCTATTGCTTATGCTAGATGAATGCCACACTTCATCTATTCGAGCAAGTTGAAGTTAGCTTCATCTAGCACCTTCAACAGACAACAAGGAACAAAAGAAGAGAAATCATACTTCATTGTTAGTGCAAGACTAAGCGAACTTTGTTTGTCACCTCCAATAGATGACGAAGAGCAAAGGAAGCATATCTTACTTCGTCTGTTCATATTAAAAGAAATGCTTGTCAATCAATCAGATCATCTTCCATTCAAAGTTAGTTTATTATCTTTAATTGATAAAGCATATACACGAAGGATTGATTAAAAGACAAATCTTCTGGAGGGATTTTGATAGAGAAGGAAGTATTTGTCTATTAGTTAGTTCGAATTCATCTATGTCAAAGTTTATCTTCTACTTAACAGACAAAATTAATCCTATGGAATTTCAACTGACATACAAACCTTGGAATACTTCATCTATAACTTATGGTAGACAAATGTAGATAGAGAGAGATTGTGACTTTTCAAAGAAAAATTGATTTATGTGACTAAGCATACAAATGGTATTTGTACTCGAGCCGTCATTATGCAGACTTATATCTATCACTATTTCCAGCAATAAGAGGTTTTCAAAGCTATGATGAGTTAAATGAGGAACACATTTATTATAGCTCATCCTCCTCTCTGAACGGCATTGCAGCAGCTCGAGATAGAATACAAAATCCTAGACTTCAATGGCAAAAAACTTAAGTGGTCTTATTCATTCAATGTTGCTCTTATCTCTGCATTCAAAGGATCCCGTCTTCTCTAACGATCAAGATTTTTAAGAAGCTATTTAAGGAGAAGAAGGGGGACAATTTCAGGTGGTGAAGGAACCCATTTCAAATGTGTTCAACTTTATACAAGTCCTTCCACCCATGGCCAAGAGCTAAAACTATCATCTATTCTTTATGAGCTTTAACCTGCAAATCTTTATGGCCATTATTTCTACATTTTGGGAAGATCATTTTATATTATTAGAGATAAAAGAGAGACCATATCTTCCCTTATTCTTAAATGTGTATCAACGTTTTGGTTAATCTGAAAATCGGAGAGTTTATGTTAAACTCGATAAACCACATTGTAATGAGTTGTTGGTGATCTCTGAAAACCTATCAAGTTTACTAGTGAGCTTTGAAACCAGTGAGTTGGTAGTGAGCTTGGAAAAACTACCAAGTTTGCTTGTGATCTTTGAAACAAGTGAGCATCCTAGTGAGCTCATGAAACCAAAAGAAGTGTCGCAGACACTTATGTATTCCATGATATGGGGTATAGCAGAACCCAAGGCATAATCAGTTAGTATTCTTAGAAGAGTGGATGTAGGGACAAGGTTTCCAAACCACTATAAAAATCATGTTGTTTGTGTGAGTTTGTTTACTTGCTTTATCCTTCATGCAATTTACGGTTTTATCATTCACTTTATATCACACCACACATAAGCACAAAAAGAGGAAAATGATTCAACAAGGGTTAAGCAATGAATTTTTATTTACATAATTCACCCCTCCCCTCTTGGGTTAAGCCATACTATGGGCATCCTATAATTAATACTTGAATTCCCAAGATTGAAATAATTAACAAAATAACTTAAATCTTTATGAATAATTAAAAGTTATGCTCATGTCATAAATCGTTGCACTTTATCCATTATTTCTACTATTAATGACCATAATGTTTGTAAGATTTTTTGACCAAATACAACTTGAAATCATATAATGAGGAAATTCAAAATAATACATGACAGTCTGTTTCATCCCAAGCTATTTTTTGCAATTTTTATATCATCTAAAGCAGTCTTCAGTATTTTGATCATAACTTTTTCATACAAACTTGAAATTAGGTGATTCTTAATTTCTTAGATAAATAATTTGAAGATCTAAAAATTTTATGTTTATAACTTTTACTGAACCAACCTCTTTATATGAGTCATTGGGTCTCAAAGTGACACCTTTTGATAGAGTAAAAGTTCAAACTAAGTTTCAGCTACTGGAGATAGCTGTAGTGTTCTAGTCATAACTTCCTCATATAAAATCAAAATCATACAATTATTGATGTATTGAAAAGATAAGAATAAAGGATACAACTTTTATATTGAACATAATTTCCATATTTGACTCTAGAATTATCAAAACTTGCCCAAATATGCCACCTTGCATTGATAAAATTATTTGGTGATCAAATCCTATGTTGAATATTAAAATATGATTCTTGGATGATCTATTCAATTAATAGGGTGTATAAATTATGGTATAAATAGATTTATAAAAGCACATATTGAGCATATAATGACATACAAAAGGCTTATGAATTGTTAAAGGTGATTGAATGAGTGTGGTCTGAGTGAGCGTGAAAAGTGATAAATATTTCAAATTGCCCTACTCTATTCGAATTCCATAATGAGATGCCCTACAAGAAGAGATAATGATGTTTCTTGTAAATCTAATCTCAGAAGAATTAAAGAAGGATTTTTCATGAATCACCATTGGATCAAGGACTAAAATTTAACTACCTTCAATGATCCAAAGCTTAAGTTAGAAGAAATCAACATTCCTGAAGATATATCTGAAAAGCTGGTGATTTCTATGTATGTGAATTCAAGGAACTTGAGAAAGCCTGAGAAATATTCAATTCATAGGTATATCATATTAAGGTGTGTTATATAAAGAACTAAGAAATGTTGAGCACCTTTCTTTAGAGATTTGGAGCGCTTTTACTTTGTCTTCTAGTTTGTCTATGATAAGTAATATACAAATTATTAAGGTGCAGACAAAGTTCTTTTCTTACTATTCAACAGATGAACTAGATTTGTCTATTGGTTTGTCTATTATAAGTTATAGATAATTCTTGATAGCGAGGGATATACATTATCCCAAACATTCATATACTCCAAAGTAACTACATATCAACAATAAACAAATATAAGATATGCACTATCTCTAACCAACATACAAATGCCCAATTAAACAAATAGAATATTCCATATAACCAAAAGAAAAAGCCTACTTACTTTAGTATAGAATCATAGCACTACACCAAAATAATTCTTTAAATTCTTTGATTCTAACTCAAAGTTTAATTGGCCCTGCATATATCATATATATCATAAATTTAAGCATACTTTGTTTCTTATTGAAGTAATTCATCAAATATATAACATACATCGCTCAGCATAACATTTTCATTAAGACATAACTCCTAAATTCCATTTTCAATTATGCACAATCACTCTACAACTCAATTAACATTGAATTCACCATAATACTAAGTTAATTGAGTTCCTAATTGTAACGCCCCTCCTCTCTGGAGCGTTACTAGTGGTAAATTTAGAGGAAAGTCTGGTAGAGTCTCCTTTGATTTACCACCATTATCCTATATACAACATGCTAAACCACAATAATTATATAACAAATACCCTCAAATATGCAAATATAATATGGCTATCTCCAAGCCCTATCATTTTCCAGACAAATTATATAACCGTTGCCTCCAAAATACATATTACCACAACACCCATAGACCGGGATACTCTATACCCTAGCTGTCAAATCATATACACCCACGCCATAAAATGACATGTTGTATAACTAAGTAATAATACATGTCTAATATACATCCAAAATTCAACCAATAATATACATTATCATACATCATGAAAAGGAGTAAAGACTCTACTGGTGTCATAGCCTAGCCCCGTCACAAGACCCAACACCCTATTGGGCTCCATCCTCTGACCTATCAGCTAAAAATTTAAATAAAATGGTGAGTCTGGGTAAAACTCAATAAGCAGGTAAGTGAAAAAACATGACTATAAATAATGTAATAAACAGCGGCAAATAGAGTTGCAAACAATGATGCAAACAGGCAAAACATGTCATGCCATATGCAAGATGTCATAGTCAGTTAGTGGCCAGGTTCATTAAGATTTTAATGTTAACATCTCATTAATTATTTCATACACATACTCATAATGATATCATATACATAGTTAACCGGTCAATACCGACTCGAATACTGATATGTCATACTGGCCTTTTTTATCTGTCAATACAATTACCTCTTATACCAGAATACTGCTCCACAATCATCCACACACTCCTCCCTGAGAGGCACACAAACAAGAATACTACCCTTTCACTCTTCAATGCGTCAGGTCCATCCTGGCACTCCCGGCTAGAAGCCTACTAGGCCCACACAGCCATATTGTTGTATCTAGTGGCAGCCCGCCCTCATCACCTTACAAGAGTCCTATTTCTCTATAAACATGCCTACACAAGCTACTCAGTCCAATCATAGCAATCAGGCCATCCAGGCCAATAGCAACACCCAACTGCGCCGGTTGCCCACGCAACCACCCACTGGCCAACTAGGCTACTCCTCGCCATATGGCAGACACAAGTTGGCCCCATGGCCATTATAAAATACATATATGAGCCACAATGGGCTCTACACCAATTAGGCACCAAAACTAAAATTTACCGGCACTCTTGGGGGCGTTGAATACATGTACATAATTTCTAAAATAAAATTCTTATTTACTAGTTTATAAATATCCAATTAATCTAAAAATATTTTATAGATTCCAAATAATATGAAACATTTCTATTCCAAATTTTAGGTCAAAATAATGTAAATGGATCAATTTAAAATTAAAATATGAAAATATAAAGAAAAAATTTAAACAAAATTATACATCTCTTCTGCCCTCAAAATTTTTATGTCAATTAAAAATAATATAATAGAATTGCGATAAAAATTTAGATTAAATTAATTCAAAATGAGAAGATTAAAAATAAAGCAAAATTTCAAAAGGGTGGGAAGTTATCAGCATCTCATTTTTAGGGTATTTAATGTTCATATTTTTTTGAATGGTAAAAAGGTGGAACTTGTTCATGAAATTTGATATGATAGTATGTAGTTGTATCTATTTTAACCCCATATTTTTATTTTTGCAAAATAACATCACTAAATTGGATTTTAATCAACCTCAAGAGGGGTACTTGGTAAGGCATTCTGTTAGTGCACAGTTCATTCGAATTTCATTGTTTTCAATGCAATTTAATTCATGCTAATACAATACATTAATTATGGTTTCATGGAGAAGATAATGCATATTTAAAATCATATAGCTCATATACAAAAATTTCAGATTACAAGTGCCCAAAATATAATCATTCAAAGAAATCAAATTGAACTTAAAATAACTTAAAATAACTACCTACTTACCTTAATTAATTGAGCAATT
>JAYJMB010070211.1:9217-24231 GCA_036873735.1 Pouteria campechiana
CTGTGAGCCGTAGCGAGGCAGAGCATTCGACTTGCATGGAGGAGCAATTAATTCCATCCATCCCTCCCGTTGTTGGGGTTGGCCATTAATTCCGTTGGGATCTGCACGAGGAAGCCTGCCTGCGTCCCATTTGACTAGTGCTCACTCAGAAAAGCCTCCCTCCCTTCCCATTAATTCCATGCTGTCAGTGACAGTAATCAAGTACAGAAATTTCGATGCAGCCCTTTTTTTCTTTTGGTTATCTTCTTTAATGTATCACGATTCTCTGATTCAATCCAGGCCATTCAATTCATTATATGCTAAATTATTCCATTGAAATGAATTTTACCATACAAAAATTATTATATTATGTGTAGAGATTTAAAATCATCATTATAAATATTGAAATGATCAATAACTTAATTTAATCACTTATCTATCTCTGAGTAACGCTTGCAACGCTGCCAAAACGCAAGGCTCTGCGTCTGGGTGCCTCTCATGCATGTGCTTTTCACGTACGGGAATCTCGCCTGTGTTTGCGCATGCGTAATTCATTAATTTGGCATGCTGGGATTACTACTGCCACATTATTAATGCATGCACATGTACAATGCGAGTAAACGGTTAACCCATCGAGGAAATCTATTTAATGCCAGTCCCATTGCGTGACGTGTGACGCACGTTGATGTATTAATTACAGGCGAGAGCTACGAGACACTCTTCTGCTCTGATGATGCTTCCTGCACTGGCTTTCACGAAAACTAGCAAGCAAAATGCTGCCTTTTTCTGTGACTATTTTCTATTATTATTTATGAGATTGGTGGAGGTAACTGGGCGTTGGCCTAAGGCGCGTTGGTTTAATACGGGCTTTCGGTGCGGAGGGAGAGAGAGCCGCACGATTGTGGTTCGCCCATCGCAGCCGTCCGCACGCCCGTGCCGAAAGCAATGCCTACTCATAGCATTTCGGTGAGGATGAAATGCGCGCTGATTTAGGTGCCTTAGCACATTCGATGAAGTTTTGCTACCACTTCCAAAGTGGATTTTAATATTGCAGCAGTTTTTCCTTTAATTTTTACAGCATGTAGTACAATAGGCAATGACATTCCTGACTCACGTTTGCATTGTTCATAATATCATATCATTTACATGTAAATTTTCTCTACTGCTCAGTACTATAATCTTCATTTGATGGAATAGAATCATTATTTTCTTTCAGCTCGCTCCATCAGTGACATTGTTATTAAGATATTTTCTAAGCCTTGTTCAGCAACACTAAATAAGTTATAATTTGTAGTCACTTTGACTATAACCTTAGACTACTTCTTAAATAGCTTATGCCACCTGACTAAAGCAAAATTCTCAGCATTAGAAATAACATGTGTACCACAAACTATAATCTTTTCTTTTAAACTTTTCATCAATCGCTTCAAAATATGTGAATTAGACATGTGCATAATACCTAGTAAACGAAACATAGCAAGAATATGCCGACAAACAAAACCATGAAATCCAAAACTCAAGCATGTGCAAAATGTCATATTTTTCTCATTGTCCGACATAATACTCCTCACTTTTGTTTTCTTCTCTATTCTCATACCTAAGCACCTTATATTTATCTATGGGCCCATTTGTCTCTTTAAACACTGCAATATAATATTGAGTTGCAACTACTTGTTCTTGAAATTCAGTAAATAGCTCCTTACTATAAATTTTACTTATGTCTAACTCTATCATATATGAGGTTGCCAATGCAAATGTGCCATCTGTGGTAGCACAATCAACTTTCAATTCATCATATCGTCTTCTATTAACAGCCTGATTTTACACTTTTGCAAATTCAAGTAGTTTTGTTTTACGATTTATAAATTTGTCAAACAATGAATTTATGCACTTAGATCGCTCTCTAGTGGTCATCCCAACCAAAAAAATATGCCTCACATATGTAGAACCTACATGCCATGTATTTTATATAAGTTTTACAGCCAGTCATTCTATTCTAGTTTAAATTCTGACATAACATTACTCTAAGCAGATTCAAAATCCTCTATACTATCAGTATTATATATGCGGTTTGATCACTATGACTTAAAAGATGGATATTGATGGATAATTATAACCAACTTCTCATGAAACTTCTTGTTTAGATGCTAAATGCATACGACATGGTGAGTTTCTGGAAATACTTTTTTCACGATAACTAAAATTGTGGCATCTTGATCAGTTATAATGGCTCTTAGAGGTACACCACCTATAGTTGTAAGCCATGTATTAAATAATTATTTAAAATCCTCCTTTGTCTATCCAAAAAGGAGGCCTGCCCCAAGCAATACTGACTGTTTATGGTGGTTCACTCTAATAAATGAGTCGAAGGGAATCTCAAATTCATTTATTTTGTATATTATTTCGAAACACACCACATCATTAAATGTAGCATAATTAATCTTCAAATCTCTATCAACCCAGAAATATGATGTTAAATGATTATCATCATCATGTTACATGTCAAAATAGAAATTAAGATCAATTGCAGTTTTCTTCTAAAATGTACCATCAAATCCATTGCACCACTTTTATATTTTTCTTGGCGCTTGAGTGCATTTCTTAAATCAGCCTAATAGAAGCCAAATGATTCTAACACACCTATCTCAAGAGCCATATAGTCCAAAGTTCTTACTACACCAACGCTCACTTTATTTAAGCCTTCAGCAATATCTTTGTGCGACACTAAAATATATTGATGTAAACGTAGGCAATAAGACTTAATCGGTGTCTCACATATATGAGTATGCTCATCCACAAATTTTACTACCTTCCATTTTTCTGAACTAACCCCTTTATTAACTATAATTAAAGTAGGATAGTTGCATCTAGTTAGACTTCTTTCCTTATACTTTCTTTTTTTAACATCAACTGTACTTTTTCTCAAGCCTACTTTTGAACCAAAAATTTCACGAGATGCAAGATCACCATTTGCTAATTTTTGTCTGGAACCTTTCCTAATACAAAAACCACACAATCTTAAATAGTCATTATAGAAATTATATGCATCTTCCTCGGTAGAAAATTCTTGACCAATGTGTGGAGTCGTTCATATGCAACTTTAGGGGTAAAACAATAGTGATCATAATTAACATTATGTTCTATTTTCATTATAGGTGCATCATTCATTCCAACATTCTGCATAACTACATCTACACATAGTGACCTGTCATTTTGAATAATACTCATTCCACTTTGCATACCAATTTCCATTCTGTCATATACTACATATATCATGAAACAAATAATGAATATCAATAATCCAATATAGTAGCGTGTTTTATTATCTATTGGTTTAAACATTGTAAAATATGAATTATAAAGCCACCAACAAGTAATCTCGCATTTGGTATTTTGAACAGTAAAGGCATCAAAGAAACAAACCTTGGAAGCAATTTTTTCTCAACTGTGAAATTCTCCAAAATAAAACTTTCTTTAGCAAAATCCTTTTCAAGAGGTGATGGCTATCTCTATTGCCAGTGGAGAAATACCAGCATATACATAAAAAAAAAATATAGAATACATACAACATATGATAAGAAATTCAAGAACCATAAAAAATATTAATGCAAAATTAGACTTATTATGATGGTCACTAATGAAATTGGTACAATGATAAATTTTTATATAAATTTATAAGTATATTAGATAATATTTTAAAATTTGCATTGATTTGTAGTTATGGGTAAATGGTACAAATTATTCAATTAAACTTAAAAATGGTCCAGATAATGCTAGAGCTTTGATTAAATCATGAGCATCATTTTTATTCCTATGAAAATTTCAACTTCCAAACCTCACCCATAATATTCATGCCAAGGCCACTAAAAGTCAACAGTAAAAAAAATCAAAATGTATGCAAATGCTTAGAAGCATAATTATCAACCAATGTTGTCAAAGTCATGCATGAGGATCAAATGCATAATTTCAAAAGTTCTGCCTCTACTGGGCTCAAGGCAAGACGACAGTATGCTAATAATATGGTAGCATCTACATGCATAGGCAAAATTGTATTTCTGTTATAGACTCCAATGCCACTTACTAAAGGCACATTATGAAGGAAGACAGAGAAACCTCTTACCTGCATTGGGCGCAATTTCGCATAGCTAACAGGAGTTACTTTTTGCAATCTATCCAATTAGATTATCAAAAGGAAGGAGCGAGAGAGACCTTATTGAATCTTATATTTTTGGAAGAAGAAACTCATCCTCTCCACCATGTGGGGAGAAGACGGGTTAGAGGACGAAAGAGAGAGAGAGATAGAGAGAGAGAGAAACAGAGAGAGGGGGGAGTTGTTCCTTATTGGCTGCAAATTTGGGATATTTGGTCTATGCTTGGGGGGAGGAGTCGGAAGAAGATGGAGAAGGGCTTTGTAGAAAGTGGGAGAGATGGAGCAGATAGGAGAGAGTTCAGTGCTTTTGGGGATTTTTGGAACCAGTAGCGACCATTGCTGGAGGCAATGGGAAAGATTCTTTGTAGGGTGTGCTCAGGTAGAGGGCGTCACAAGAACTCATCTCCTTCGAATGTCTTAGGACGCAAGGAAAACTCCTACATCTACAGCGATGGGGAGCATGGGCGGGTAGGGGGCAACTCCTTTTGCGCTTGCGACGATGGGGAGCGTGGACAAGTAAAGGGCATGTGGGTAGAGGGCGTTGTTCCCTTCGAATGTGCTAGGGCACCGAAACCAACGCGGGTCATTTCCTCCTCACTAAAATGCTGTGTCAAATATAATATTAGAATTTTAACATGCTTATATTCATTTTAAATTGGCTAATAGTTTGGTGGCCCACTTATATATATATTTAAAATTATTAGAGTAAATATAAATATGTTTAAATTCTTATCTTATATTTGGCCCACTTAAATTTTTGTAAAATAAAATTTAATATTCTTAATTAAATAAATAATAAAAATAAAATAGATGGGTTAATCCCATCAAAACAATAGGTAGGCGCCCACTCGAATTCTACTTTAGAGTGTGGTGGATTTTGTTCTAAGTAATCAATTCCCTCCTTTCTCTCTCTCTCTCTCTCTCTCTCTCTCTTTGTACATGCGTGTATATAGAAAATACTTTGAGCATACTCTACCAAAGTAAATTGGTACAAACTTTCAATTTAGGTCCCATTTTAATAATTTTTTAAAATCCAACTCAAGCATTAATCTTGTTATCATGATGACATCTATTTAGTTAAGACTTTAAAGATCATTTCAATCAAAAGCTTATATTTATTATAAAATTAAAGTCAATTTATGAATGAATTTTAATCAATTAAAATTGTTTGATTGTTTAAAAGGGTTCATATACTTTTAAGTAAATAATTAAACCTTTAAACATGTTAATTCTATTTATAATATTGATTATATAGGATTTTATAATATTTTAATGCTTGAGTGAATAGATCTAAGTGAATTTTTAATTTTACATACATTTTCTATATTTTTTAAATGGTTTGGTCCACATAATATTTCAATTGAAATCATTTTTAATATTTTATTAAATATATAATACTAAATATAATAGTCCGAATGGATTTTATAAAATCATTAAGACCAGGCCTAAATTAAAAGATTGTACCAATTCATGCACACATACACAAGGATAGATAAAGAGAGATGATTCAATAGAAATGTTTCTAATATGAAATCTTTTTATTTTTTATATTCCTTGATTTTTTTTATTGAATTTAAGCTATTTATTATATTTATTATATTTTTTTAGTTAAAATACCAAAAATATCATATTTGGATATGTAGGTGGGCCACAATATTCAAAAAAGTATTTTTCAAATAAACTTATGAGGTTGAATTTATTGTGACCCACCACATATTCAACATGGAGTTTTTAGTATCTTAACTAAAACACTTATAATAAACATAATAAATGGTTTATATTTTATCAAAACATCAAGGAATATAGAAAATAAAAAGCTTACATATTGAAAATTTTTAAATTGAATTGTTTCTTATACATACATACATACATACATACATATAATAATAATAATAATAATAATAATAATAATAATAATAATAATAATAAATGGCTCTAATAATCCATTATTAGAAATCAACTCAGACCTTATGCTAATTTACATGCATGTCTTCGCTCTAATAATTAATTTGGAAAATCAAATATCACCTGCTTCTAAGCTGATGATGGAATTATCATCAATCAGTACTGATTTATGAACGACCTGCCGAGTGTCCAAATTGTGTAACCAACGCCATACTCAAAACTATATTAATGTTTCTAAACATAACATAGCATAACATAACATAACATAACATAATATTATTATAGACACAACGGGAAAGGGGGGGTATATTTCAGTAAGTTTGACTTAGGCGATATTCAACTGCATGAAATGTTCTTAATTTAGGCCCAATATCTGACGCTCAGCATAAGGATCTGAGGACTACCTAAAGCACCAGCACATAGTAGGAGTATCACGTCACACCATGATCTTGAACCCTTAGGATGATTGAGATATACTTGATAGAACTTGCCTTGATTTCCACTGCTCCTGAAGTATCCGATGGCAGGGGCCTTGAGCTGCTTCCCATCACCTGCAAAGTGGGACAAGTGCTATTTTTACTTCGCTCGAAATTTGGTTTTGTTTTGTTTTTAGTTCGCATGAACGAGCAAGCATACATGCAACCAGGCCTCTGAGCTTCTTCTATACGTATGTTCCTATTTTCTTTTTTTCCTGGAAAGCTGGAGGACTTCAATACCCTTTTTATCTTGCGTTGAGTCCATTAATTATTACCATGGCCATGATTCTTCCCAAATTCCCTGCCCCACCCGTCATATTCTCCATCATCATCTTCTCCTTCATCCTTGCTGCCAAGACAACATCCCGCCGATGGCCACCGTTCATTACTCAACGAGCGGCCAGCTTTGGGGAAGAGAGTGTGTCCCGCCTGCACTTCTACTTTCATGACAGATTAGGTGGTCCACGTCCTACTGCGATCAAAATCGTGGATGGACCATCATCAATGACGGAATTCGGGGATGTCTACGTCATGGATGATCCACTAACAGAGGAAGCGGACCCGACGTCGAAGCTACTAGGCAGAGAACAGGGGCTGTAAATGGGCGCGTCTCAGGACGATATTGGGTTGATCATGGCCACGAACCTTCTGTTCGTGCAAAGGAAGCTCGGTCAGCGTACTTGGGAGGAACAGCGTAACGTCGACGGTAAGAGAGATGCCAGTGGTGAGAGGGAGTGGGGCGTTTAGGCTGGCGAGAGGCTATGCCCTGGCT
Organism: Pouteria campechiana; assembly: GCA_036873735.1. Classification (NCBI taxonomy): domain Eukaryota; kingdom Viridiplantae; phylum Streptophyta; class Magnoliopsida; order Ericales; family Sapotaceae; genus Pouteria; species Pouteria campechiana. The sequence continues at coordinate 16,500 of JAYJMB010070211.1, forward strand.
AGAACTCACATGCTAAACGCCACTGTTGCCATCGTCGAGTATGATGTTTTTGTGGTGCATTACGATACTCAAATGTTTAAGTGAAGTTTACAAGACATTGGTTGGCATCTGCCATCAATTCAAGAAGACTAGGTTGATTCGATTATCATATATTGTTCAAATATTTGAAGATGAATCATGGAACTGAGCTAGGAATAGTCTATATTGATCCGTTTTGCTAAGGATACTTCTCCTGGCTGTTGTGCTTGGTGAATGGGCCAGATCTCAACGCGTCAGAATAGAATCATTAGCTGATGTAGCATTCCATCTATTCCCTTGAATGAGCACTCTTCGCTCCACAAGAGGATGGTTCCCATTTTCAAGCCAATGTTTATCTAGACAGAGTAATGTTTTAACTGCTTAGTAATGGGAGCATTCAATATCAGTAGGGTTAATATAGTATTAGCAAATTAATGAAACGGCATATGCTTGTGGAAAACATGGGATTAGGTCTTATAAAACTGGGGTATCAGCCAAACTAGAGAGGTGCAAGAAGCCGAGGAAGAGAAGCGAAATAAAATTGCACAATGATTGTAAGATAAAATAGATATATTTCTGAGAATAATTTGAGTGCGATAAAAATAGATGTTTATGGGAAAAAATAAGCCTGAGTACAAAAAATAAATTAATGAAAAGCGTTTACCCTGTTTGGGTGAAACTAAAAGAAGATGAATATATACACAATGTATCTACAGCATAGATGGTAGAGATTCGCACATTACCCACCAATAATGTCATGACATCACTGGCTGCCTTCTTGGCACGTGCCCAAAAATGATGGCAGTATATTTTTAGGCCCTTCGTTTCCTCAAGAACCCCACTTTCTAACCTATCCGTTTTCTCTGCTTTCCAGTGGGGTTGCCTCCCCCTGTTGGGAAAGTAATTGATAACTACAAAGGGTATTGAAGTCCTCCAGCTTCAACCAAATCTTCCCTCCTGAATTTCCCCATCTTTACTATCATCTGATCATAGAATGAATAACTGTCACAACCCCTTGAGCATCCTAGATTTTTAGTGGAAATGCCTCATTAGCATGGGCCGGTTTTGGAGAAGAAAATAGGGTCTGTTCCCCCCGATTGATCTGGGTCAGTGGTGAATCCTTTTAGGCAATTATTTCACATTGAATTTGTATGAAGGTAAAACTTTTATATAATTAAAAATATCATCAATTTTTATTTCATTTATTGAATGGATATCTCATTCAGTTACATATGTTTTACTTCATACAAATCTCATGATCAACAGTACTTCACACACGCCAACTTAGATCTTTACTACAAGGAAGATTCATTATCATAAGTACTTCATTGGACTTCTGCAAATTTGTCCATTCATCTAATATTTTAGGCCATCTTGCTGCATTTTTAATTGACTCCTGATAGCATCTATGATCTAGGGGTACTACACATACAATCTTGATTCATTTGGCTTGATCCGTGGACCATGACATATGTGTTAGCCACACGGATGTTCATAAATATAGCTTTATCCTTTCAGAGAGATTAATTGTTTTTATTAGTAAGATATATCTGCAATATCAGTCGATTTTCCGTGCAAATAGAAAAAACTGAGAAAATTTTTTAATCAAATTGCAGGATACATAGTGATAAATATAAATTGTTCTATTATGTTTATCATTTAGTTGCATTCATTAAAATCAGTTTTTCAATTCTCATGGCAGCTTTCAAACTTGGATGTATTGGAGCTTATTCAATGCTTCGCAATGCATTATATCAGCGCTGCTACATTCAAAGAATCAGAATAACTTCTTAAGTCTCCTCAAAAAATAAATGCCAGATTAGTTTGAAAAAAACACTTTTATATGAAATTTATATTAGCAACAAAAAGCAAGTTGGAATGGCCTAGGGCCTCTTGAGTATTCAACAAACAGTACCAAATTAATGTTGTTGACATTAATTTTCTTTTCATTTAATTCCATCCCAATTGAACCCATCAGGCCCTAAATTATTCAACCTCACATCGACCTGGGAAGAACTAACTAAATGGCAGAGTGGTTGGAGCGAAACTAGCAACTAAATTTTGGGGCAAAATATCCAAAATAATCCTAGCATGTTTTCAAACAATTAAGTAATGGAATGTCAACCTCAATTTATCTCGATTAAAAGGATCTTTGATTTAATCTTGTGGTGGTAGTTGTACTGTCAACTTGGTAACCCAATTTTGGTGACTGATCAGTGCCTGTAAAAATGGACAATTCCAACAGTTCATGCAGTAGCCTACGAGCAACTTGCAAGTTTGATAACTTCCTGACCTCCAGAGGACCATGCATTACTTGTGACCATTGATTGAGAAAACGACGAAGATAGAAGCCCACTCTACATGGTTCTGTTTTCTGTATCATTTCATATACGAGATTATTATTTAGGCTCAGAAGCGTTGGAACTTGGAACCCATGCTTTAATTGGAGACAGCGCACTCCCTCAGATTTCTCTTCCAAGACGGTGTTGTTAGCCAAGCATGCAGTAGCCATGTTTTCTATGTCATGGGTTAGAAATATGTACCAATGATATAAATACTATCGGAGCAGAGACAGAGATACGCAATTATTATAGGAGAAGTGACAAACACTAACCAAAGATATGAATATTACAGGAGAAGACAAAACAATAATGACAAGAAGCAGAAGGGGCAAGGCAGAGTAGACACCCATCCACATTATTGAATAGCATAAAACAAACGAGTTGTATCAATGCGAGCTGGAGCCTGTGTCAGGATCAATCATCCAGTATTCACTCGCTTCTTGAGGGATGACTCACTAAGTCGTATTCTCTGTTTCTCTATTTTTCTCCCTTAGCATCCTAACCCCTTGGTACCTGCCTAACATCAACACAGTTGCCATTGGATTTGTACCTGGTGAGTCCAGGAATGTAGAAAAGTCTATGACCCTCAATCCATCCACCCCCAAAACCCTGTAATCCCTGTCAACCACAGATCCGACCACGCACCCTCCATGATAATGGTAAATTGTAACAACATTCTTCTTGCAAAAATCTCTCAACTCCTGGTCAGTGGCGGTTCCATTCTTTGGCAATATCGATTGCGTTCTTTCTAGAAATGCTTCAACTGACCTGGACCGTGCAACTTTGTCAGTCAGCTGAACCATTTTAACACATTCATCCAAGTCCTCCCGTGCAGCTAGATAGTTGAATTTTACTGAAGGATTCTGCCTGGGGTCTGCACTCTGTAACCTTAGCGACCCTCTTGATACAGGGTGGGCCATTTTTCCCACCATTGGTACGAATATGCTTGTGTTGACGCCTGGATAGAACAATGAAGTTTCGATTATGATCCGAAAGTCCTTTTCAATTCCAGCAACTTGAGGTGGGTCTGGATGCAGCCGACGAGCAGCATTGGGGGAGTAGTTTAAAGAGACGGCGATGGAGGGATCATCCTGCATGGATTGACCCACTGCTCTAGCATCAATGAGAGGTGTGATATTGAAGCGCGTGAGATGTTCTTTGGGCCCAATTCCGCTCAACATGAGGATCTGAGGACTCCCCAATGCGCCGGCACATAGTATCACATCGCCCCATGATCCTGACAACTTGGGATTGTTGAGATATACTTGATAGAACTCGTTTGGATTTCCATTGCTCCTGATGAATCTTACGCCATGGGCCCTGGGCTGCTTCCCAACACCTGCAGAATGAGACAGCTAATATTTTTAAGTACTACCATTTCTTGCATCTAAGCCCGTTACATATATGGTTTTTTAATTTTAGATGAGAAGCGTTCAATTGGAAGCAAATGCCCAAAATTCATTGTTGATTACAGTCTGGAGGATCATCCAAAGGTAAATGAGTGGTCGGGCAAATCATCCATTTCCTTCAAACCCCTCCCCATATCCACCAAACAATAAGTAAATAAATAAAATCTTTATTCATTTTGCATGATCTGTGGACCATGACCCAGCGGTAGCTTGCTATGATATATCCTCAACATTATTTAATTTGTTGAAAAAATAAAAAGATGAGAAAAAGTGGAATTTACTTAGTATATATAGAGGGAATCTAACCTATAATTTATATTTCATAGAATTGATTTGACCATTTCAACTCCCATCGGTCGATTTGAGGAAAAAAAGTTATTTTCACTTATCCAATCACAACCGCCATGAAATAAATTTCAAAGGACAGCAGGCCACTCTTTTTCAAAGATGTTGCTAGCCGCCTTTTTTGGACAAAATACGCAGTCCATTCTGACCATCCAAATTGAGTACATATAAATCCATTAAAAAAAATTCTAATAAAATTTTTAACTCATGAATCAGTATATAGGCATCTATTCCATCTGAAGGCTATTCGTGGATACATAAGCGATACATCAAACTGTTGATGAATTTGGATACTTCTAAAGACAATTTTAAATACTTTTTTTAAAGTTTTTCAACATGATATAAAATTTTAAATGATGATATCCCTATGAATTTTCAATTGAAATGATTTTTTATGTTGACTAAATAAAGTTAAATTGAAGTAATGATTTAGATCAAATCAAAATGTCACCGTCAAGTCAGGGAGAGAGAGAGAGAGAGAGAGAGAGAGAGAGAGAGAGAGAGAGAGAGAGAGAGAGAGAGAGAGAGAGAGAGAGAGAGAAGGTATCTCCGAAAATATAATGCTATCTGCGAAAATATAATGCTTTCGGCCCATGATCAAGTCAAATATCCATGCGATCGGTCACATGTTGGAATGAAAGAGACGCTACCGATTTTATTAGCGAATTTTGACACGATTTAGCGACAATTTTTTTTTAATCGCCACCGTCCATCAATAATGGAATAAATTGCTAACGTATTGACTTGTATAGGATCATTTCTTGACATCATCACATCTTTGTCTAGCAAAATAGTTTATGGCTTTACACAGGAAGAAATCCATATTATAATCACATTTTGTTAGCCATCTTTAATAAAATTTCCTGAAAGAGAATGTAAAACAGATGATATTATTTATAAACCGAATAGAAATAAGATATTTAGGCTTGTAATAAGATAAATAATGACTGAAAAAAGTAAGCCGTATTCACATTTTCTTCAGAAATTAATTTTGACTTCCTCGTAAGAAATAGGCCCAAGAAGATGAAGAAGTTAAAAGAGTGCTCGCTTGCTAAGTTATGGATCGATTTCTACTTACCCGCATCTTGGAAGATAACATTTTGAACGGTTGCATTTAGAAGAATAGTAATATTGTCGGGATTTCCAGCAGCAAGTAGATCAGCAGATGTATGTCTCCTTCTATGTGAATCGAATATGCCTCCTCCCACCTTTGTTCCCTTGATGTGCTCCAAGCTAAAATCATTCAAAGGACGAATTCCTGCTTCCACCATGCCTGCTGCAGTGACAAATTGCCATGCCGTCAGCGGAGATGGGAAGACGATCTTAGACTCCACCCATTCGTAAGCTTCCCTAACCAACTCCAGATCCCATCCAGCTCTCTTTATGTCCTCCATACTAGCTCTGCTGTAGAATCCTCCATTGATTGCAGTGGATCCACCTAGTACTCTCCCTCTTACATTGTATCTCCCATCCTCGGAGATGAATCGTTGGGCGATGGATGTGAACTCATTAGCTTGGAGAAATGAATTCCCAAAATTCTCCCTCTCTTCGATGAGCGGGTTGCCATACGGTGACCCACCACGCTCCACTAAAAGTACTTTGTATCTTTCTGACAGAGTCGCAGCCAAAGGGCAGCCACTCGTGCCTCCGCCCACGATTATGTAGTCAAATGATCTGCCCAACACATCTTCGATGTCTTCTGTTATGAATGGGAGCTTGCTTGCTACGATAAGCACACAAGAAGAAAACCATCAGCATGGCGTTTTGGGGGTAAAATTCATGACGCATATGGATGCAGAGGATAATCAAGTTGCGAACAATTCATTATAAAGAAATCATAAGGAGCTGCTAAAGAATTCTAATCATTTAGCATTCACAATGAGCAAGTAGCATAAAATTTCGATTAATTGTAAATCATCCTAGTCCAACTTCACCTGTGAAAATGCTGATAACGGTTAACTCCAATTCTGTAGTGTTAACTCACCTCCATGTGGTGAAAAAGCTGAGGAGAGGGGAGGAATTGCAAAGAGTGAGAGGAGGAAAAGCGCGGAGAAGCCACGGCTCATCCCCTTGAGTCCTTCCATTGGCGCTTCTGGTGCAACAATTTCAGCAGAAATGAAAGGGAAGTATCACTCGATCCTTTTTGAGCTTCGGAAACTATTCTTTAATTTATTCTTATAAGATAGGGATATTACTGCCTCTTAATTTCCACTCCACATATCTCGTCATTATCTAGCCAGCTAGATAATTCGGAAAAGTTTGAAGAAACTGCACGTGTCACTCCAATCTACCACAAGATTTCATCTTGAAAGAGATTTGCTTGTTGACTGACTGGGCATGGGGCCTGGCGTCGTCGCATTCAACAAGAGCGCGCATTGGCAAGTTTGATAAGTTTGCGTGTCTCACGAGGATTTTCTAGAATAGCCAACAATCGTCTCACACCTCATTTTACGTATCTGTTTTCGTCATTGGTAATTTCTCAAAGATTATTTTGCTGTTTTAGACTGACCCGAGTGCGAAACTAGAATATGGCAATAATGAACTCGTATTTGTCATTCAGTCATCTTTATCCCCGCCCCCCTTTTTTGGAAGTTTCTGTATTGTCTATTAGTTTTTAGAAAAGAATCGCATTTTTTATTTATTGATAGAACAGAAGGGGGATTGATTTTTAATTTTGGTCAGAAAAATAAAGTCAAGTTTGGTGACTGGAAATACAATGTACGTTTCACATTGGCAACGTGCCGACGATTCAATTGCGTGCTCCACTTTGTCTTGACTGGACCCTGCGTCCATTTCATCGAAGAAAGCCCAATTAATGATTGATTATGACAAAGTTAAGAGAGAATTTATAATGCGCTGGCCCCAAACTTACCATTCAGGTACCATTCAATTTAGACCACTGTCGACCCATCAAATTCCGTGGCACACACACGTGAACTACACGACTTTATTCACTATAAGATAAGGTTATAAAAAGGAAAAAATCTCATAGATCCGTAAACGCAATCCATCCCATAATATTAAATTCTCTTTAGAACCAAAATCCTCACCGGTTAAGAATAAGAGAGAAGCGGAAACCTTTGCAATAAATGCATAAATGCTCTTCTTATTTATAATAATAAAAAAAGAGAAACCTTCGTTAAGTGGGATACAGAATTTAAATAGGGTTAGAACCAAGTTTGAGTAGAAAACTAAATCCAGTAGACTAAGGATGATTAATCTAAGTCATATCCTAATAAATACCATCTGTAATACCTCCCACTGTAGATCCAACATAGGACATGAATGCAAGCTCGCACCACGCCCTTAGGAATTCTATTTTTACTCAAACAATTTCAGGTGGCGTTATTTATGTCTATCTACTAAGGATCGGCAAATGAGACAATTGTGCTGCTTGCTGGAGATTGTGCAATTTACCAGCTTATCACCATATTGCTTTTTCTTGCTCTATTGTCACAGTCTCTTGTCTTGGCCATGTTCTTAGGATTTCTTTTATTTTTTATTTTTTTTGGACAATTTATCAACAAGGGTGGTTGCTTCGTTTAGTTACAGGGAGCTCTTGAAGTCTTTTAGATTCTGCTGGATAGGACAGCTGTTCTGCAGTCTAGATCATTGATA
>JAYJMB010070222.1:0-24231 GCA_036873735.1 Pouteria campechiana
AAAAATCATGGTATTATCATGTGGATTTATGGTGTAAAGTGGAGTAACGACCCCAGGAGGGCGGGGCGTTACAGTTTATCTATACATTAAAACTTGTCTACTATCTATAACAGACAATCCAATAGACAAAAGGATAATTCGCCTGTGCCTCAATGATTTGTCTATTTTTTACAACAAACAATTCAACAGACGAAGCGCTAAAGAAAATTTCTCTGTGCTCCAATGAGTCTGTTTGTTACTTACAACAGACAGCCCAACAAACAAAGTACTAGAAAGATAATTCATCTATGACTTCACAATTTGTCTATTACATGGAATGGATAAACCAACAAACGAAGTACTAAGAAGACTATTCATCTACATTAATTGGATTTGTCTGCTACTTACTATGGACACTCTGGAAGATGAAGGTACTTTGTTTGATGAATAGTTGGACAGATACATTGTCTATCATAAGTAAAGATGAGCAATGGATAAGCTGACTAGTTGGTCTTTGCCTAGCATTAATGACTCCCTTTCTATATTGATGAAAGAATCAGCCATTGTAGCAACTTTTCGACCAATGATTATTAAGAATCTGGAAATCATCTTCTTCAAGGTCAGCAGTGCAGGCATTTCAACTAATGAGGAATAAGCTAAAGTTAGAGAATTCAAATGTGCTAATCAGAATGGTTTTCTATCATTAATGGAGTTCACCTACTACCAATAGCTAGAATTCAAAGTAGTTATAAATGAAGCCTCATTGGAACAAGAAAAACAACCAAGAATCAAAGAGAAATATTTAATATCCTATTGAGTGCATTTACTGATTTGAGCCAAAACTTTCTGCTATCTTTCAAGAGTCATGAGCCTTGCATTCAAACTTTCTTCAACTTTCTTTGAAGGCTAACAACCATCTTTTAGAAAGATTATTTGTTTTTGCATTTAATTTTTAAAAACCTTCCATTGTGCTTATTGATAAGTATCCGTATTTTAACTTTTGATATTCATTGTAAGTGCCTTGAGCTAGTGGTTGAGACTAGACTCAAGAAGAGCTACGACTATTTGAGTGCAGACAAGAGCTATTTATTTAAGCCTCCTAAAGTTAGAATCTAGAAAAGTGTTGGGAGCACTATTGTATTTCTGCTATTGGAGATAGTAGAACCCAAAATACTAAGAGAAGAGTGTTCTTGGAAGAGTGGAGTAGAGTGTTTACTTGAACAATTATAAAAATTACTATGTCTTCTTTATTTGTGCATTGATTAATTGACTCATTGATTACTAGAGGGACGTTTAATCTTAAAGGAGTTAAGCAATTTTTTAAAGTACCCAATTTACCTCTCCCCCCTTAGGCTTTTGCCTAATATTTTGGACCAACACTTCTAAAACTTTTTCTTCTTCTTCTAAAGTTTCTTCTTCCTTATGAATTCAGAGTACTCCTTTTGAAACTTCTAGACATAATTTTGGAACTTCTAAAGCTCCATCTAAAGCCTCCAAATAGCCCTCTAAACATTTATGCATCCTCTAAAAATTTCTTTTGAATTTAGAAATCTTAGCAACATGTCATTAGTTTAATCAAAGTCATTACACAAGTTTTGTTAATCATAAAAACCAAACATCCAAACTCAATAGCTTGAAGGCTTAAAATGTTTGAATATTTGAAAGTTTGAGCTCAATAATTTCTTTTTAATTTTTTAATTTATTTTCTTTGTGCATGCAATTCTTCATTTATAACTCTTCTTGAATTTTTAGTTGTTTGAGGTAGTTGGGGTGCATTTAATGCACTTAAACTTTCAAATTTTTTTATCATTGTAATCATGGGGTGGATGAAGGCGACCCCAATTAGACTCTAGTTTTCTATACTTAAAACCCTCTAGGCTATCTTACTAGAATATGTGATAGGTAAATCCCACGCAGTTGGGATGGTCAACTACCCTTCACAAGTGGTTGCACATGGTGCTTTTGATGGGGTTCCTAACTTCACAATCAATTTGGGCTTTTGTGCTGCCAAGTGATACTCAAAGGTGTCTTGCATTCGGTTGTGCTTCAAGGTGGATCCAAAATGCCTTTGAATCGGCTTTGTATGAGTGTGTTTCTTAGTTTAGGTTATTAAAGCTTGCTAGGCAGTTCCTAGGAAGCTTAGCCTATTAGGTTGCGATATCATAAGATTATGGTGGGCGGCTTCCATTCAGTTGCTTGGTATAATGACAAGGTCACTTGCTAAACCCTATTGGCAAATGCTGTTGGCAGCTGCGATTACAAGTGAATGTGCAAGTTAGTTGGTAAGCGGCTTGAGCCTATGCTTAGAAGATTTTTTCACTTTAAAGCTCATTAGCCCATTTATGCATATTTTAACATGACTATGGTTTTTTAATCATCAAAATATGATAATCTATATTTAATTAAAGTGAATTCTTCCACAAATGGAGTTCTTCATTCATACTTAACCACAAGTATGTTAAAACACAAAAAAATCATACTTTAACATTTAAAAATTACATCAAAGTAAAAATGCATTTAAAAGTCATAAATACATCACAAATCCATCAAAATAAGAGATCTTGTTACAATAAAAAACATAGATACATCCCAAATCATAAATCAAAAGTCATAAATACATCATTATAAGCTGGCAAGTAGGCAAGCAAGAAGGTTTCTCTTGTCTCTTTCTCTCTCTCTTCCCCTTTTTGTCAATGCATCAAATCCTAGGGTAAAGGAGTCAAGATGGGGCATTCTACTCCTACGTGTGATGAGCCTCAAGCTCAATTTGAGAAAGAAGCTCTGAGACCTCTAAAATGGGTTAATGATTGGAGACGGATGTGGTTGTGAAGTAAGGGCAGGGGCAGGGTTGGGTTTCTAAGCTAGAGTGGGGGTGATGTAGGATGAGATGCATTAGATGTATGTAATGCTTGGGAGGGGGACAAAGTGTAGTGAAGTCTAAAATGGTATAGTAGTAGATCCATCTTCTGCCCCAAGCTATGCATGTTGGGTCCTAGTAGGCTAGCTTAACCCAAGAGGGGAAGGTTAATTGGGTTTATAAAAACTTGTTGCTTAAACCTTGTTAAACTATTTTCCCTCTTTTTTTGCTTGTGTGATATGCAATATGAAATAAATAGTGAAACAGTAAAGTTCAAGGAAAGTAAAGTAAACACACAAGAGACACACACAAATAACACTATTTTTATAGTGGTTTGGACAACCTCCCTACTTCACTCTTCCAAAAACACACTCTCCTTGTGACTTGGGTTCCATTATATCATATAAAATAAAATACAATTTGGTTTTTCAAAGCTCGTTAGAAACTCACTAGTTTCAAAGATCACCAGCAAACTTGATGGTTTTTCCGAGCTTATCACAAACTCACCAGTTTCCAAGCTCACCAGCAAACTTATACTCTTGTTTTCTCAACCTCACTAGAAACTCACTGGTTTCAAAGATCACTAGCAAACGTGATGGTTTTTCCGAGCTCATCATCAACTCAACAACCTAGTTTCCTGAGCTAACTAGAAACTCTACCTTTATAAGTATTAGGTGTACAAAAGAATGTCTCTATGTAAGTGGATGAATACACAAAGTTAAATCACAAATATAAAAGATAAAATAATAAACACATTATAGTGAATTCGAACTCCCTTGATGTGGTGTTAATGTGGTATTAAAGCTCTTTGATCTTGATAGCACCTTGGGGTGAATGCTCTTGGGAAACTTGAATCGGTTTCTTATTGTTTGATTTGTTATTGTCACTTAGGACCCTCAAACTCCTTGTTTCTTGATAATTTTCAGGGAAGACTTGATCCTTGAACAGTTTCTTATAGTACAAAAGATCTCCCCTTAATGTATTGAAGAAGATTACCTTGAATGGATCTAAAAAGATGAAGCTCTTGAATGATATTTGAAGGTTGAAGCTTTTGGCCAAGTGTTGCAAAGATTTGTGGAAAGTTTTAAACTTAATCCCCTAGCTTCTTTATCCCTTGAACCATCCCCAAGCTTCTCCTTAAATAGATATTAAAAAAATTGACTCTTGAAGGAGATAGGTTACATTTACGAGGCTTGCAACATTTAGATTTTTGACTATTATGAGTTGGTAGGCCGTAAGCATAGGCGACTGGGACAATTAGCTGTGCATTAGGCGATATGGCAGGCGGTATATCCAAGCAATTATGATCATCTTTTTGGCAAAACCTTTAGTTGCACCTTGCTGTCCACCTGCAGGCAGCTAGGCCAAGTGACTATGGCACAGGCATTATGCACGAGTTGTATGTGTACTGTCAAGAGACATCTTCAGAAGTTCTTTGTCTGAAATTGGCAGGCGATACCTGGGGTAGCTGCTCCAAGCAGCTGCAGTACTGCTCTTAACATTTTTATGCTTTGCCATTTTTGAAACCTTAACAAATTTGATTATTTTTTCAAATATGATTATCCATAACAATTCTTGATAAGATTTTCAACCATAGATAGGTAATTTGAATCATGTTTTGAATAAAGATAGACTCATTCAAGCATATTTCATTATTCATGTAAGGAATATCTTAATGAAGCATCCTTATCAAAATATGTTTATCCATACATAGTTTTCTTAAGTTGTAAAGCATGGATAAGTGCTTTTAATCACATATTATATTCTCAATAAAATCTTAAAATGATAACTCCGTGAAGCATATATTTTTGTTTAAGCAAAAACTTATTCATGCTCCAACATATCTCAATACGATAAACATAGTTAATACACTATGGATCATAATGATCTCTTCATTCTCTAAAATAATTAATTTTATGCAATATGCTTGCATAAAAGATATTTCAATAGTGATTATTCATGTCAAGCATATTTTTCTTCATTTCAAGCTTCCTAGACTAAAATCATTATTAGCATAAATCAAGTCAAAAATAAGTTTCATTACCATAAAAATCATATATAATAAACCTAATAATGCATGCCTCTCTTCTGATCTTTCTTGAGCTAGGTGAGATCCTCTCTCAGTTGCCTGATTTCAATAGAAAATTTGGAATAGGCTGAAGAGGGTCTAGGCATGGTCATTAGAGGTAGAGCCTATGAAAATGAGGAAGTGTGATCCATGTAATCCCGCCCTACCTCTCTTCTTTCTTCTTCTCCCTCCTTGTGAGAGGGTTCTCCTACGTTAACATGCTCATCATTAGAGTTTCCTTCATCACTATCATCATCTAATCTTCCTCTTGCTCCATCACTCTATTATGTCTCTCATCTTGTTCTCCCCTATATTCTGCTTCTTATATTTGCATTCTTTTAAGTAGTGTCTCACCAACCTAATCCTTCTTCAGAGTGGACATGTATATGGTTGATTCTCCTTGAACAACCACTTTAAAATGATTCATGATCTTTGTGGGTTCGCATGTTTCCAAAAGCATGGAATAAGATTCTTAGAAGACTAATTCTCTTGTAGTTGTAGATTTTCCAAAGAATCTTCGCTTCATACTCTATTACAATCTTTGTGCCTCTTAGCTTGGGCATAAACATAGACTCTAATACTTTTATGATCATAATGAATTTATCTTCATAAATCTATAAGCCTTGTTATACTCTATGGTGGCGCATAATGTTATATATTGTGTCAGTGGATAGCGCATTGAATAATTGTTTAGAATTCATATCCACTTCATCCTCATCTGATGGCACACCTAATATCTATCCTAAGTATTATAGGGGTAGTGATATTTGTCCATAATCTAATCTCTACACCCTTCACCATTGAGTAATATTCTTTAGGCCTCTAATTAAAGTAGAAGATTAGGACTAATTCATGATAAATAGGTGCATCATATTTAACCAACTCATTCCATCTTTAGTAGTTGATCATTGCTCTAATATTGGAGTGGCAATGATGTAAGAAGGTCAAATCTATCTACCTCTATATATGTACAAGCCTCTCCAACATAGATGTATAAATTTTGAATTTTTGCTCTGTTCATCCTGATTAAAAAGGTTGGAGATCCCTAGGCTTGAACTTTGCCTTTGGGATCCTTCTTCTATCCACTTTCTTAGGCAAAGTACTCAACTTAAACATCCTAATCTCTCCCACATTGTATCCCATTCCAACTTCTTCTTCCTCTTCCATAATATTTTCATTCCTCATGCTAGAAGAGGGTCTATAGTGATTACCTTTGGAGTTCCTATTGAACTATTGAACTAGACTCTTTTGGATCCAGAGGTAGTTATAGAGTCTGCCCCCCTCGAGGTGGATGCACCTCCTCTTGTTCTAGGTTTCTTAAGGTCGAAAGAGGGTTTGAAGAATGCTACTTTTGGTGCCATTTGGACAATGGATATGAATGAAGTGCTAGAAGTCCACTAGGGATGTGAGAAATGCTAGAAAAGATGGCTTTAGGATGTTAAGACTAACCCCTTTAATCATCTTGACTTTGATAGTGAATTTGTAGTAAAAGCAAAGTTTTTGTGATGAGAAAATACATGAGAGAAAAAGTTACATACAAATAAATTAATTTCCAAGTGTTGTAAAATTAAAATGATAGAACCAAGAGAACACATAAGGAAAATAAATTTAAAGTGATATGGGACAAAAGAACTCAAAAAATTAGTTCATACATATCAAAATTTGAGAAACAAAGGAACAAAACTAGGACATGAAGAAGATTAATCAAGTTTTCTAGTTTAGAGGATAGCTCCAAGGACACTCTAAAGGCCTCTAAAGGAGTACGATATCAAATTCAAGTATAAAACTACTTTAGAGCTGTCTTCAAAGGATAGAAAACCTCTTTCAGAAGTCTTAAGCGCACCTTGGAAAGTTTTCAAGTTAAATTTACTCTTCAGAGGTGTCTTCAGAGGAGATCTTAAGTTGAAGAATTCTATAAAACTAGCTATTATTGGTAGTTGAAATTGTTAGAGCTCTCAAAGGATAATTTAAAGGAAATGACATCAACTTTCAGAATGTCTGAAAACCTTTCTTGACCAAAGCCCTCCTCTTTTGGTAGCCTTCAAAGAAAAGCAGACTTTTTTTAGACATTTGCATTTAATGCTACAATAGTCACTAACATGTTCACTCAACCTTTAGAGTTTTTAAGCCATCACTTTCAGTTTTTAAGTTGAGTAAATTGCAAATCATCGTAAATGGTCAAAAACTCAACAAGCTTTTGTGCAATAGCTAAAATATCTTCCAAGGCTTGTAAATAGAAGATCAAGATGGTGGAAAGAGTTAAACATTTTAAGTGAGCATTAATGTGCATTTACAAAAGTTAAAGTTTTCTTCCAAAGAGAGTTTCTTCTCCAATGGTGCATCACTCTAAATCAGGTTTAAACACAACATCATCTTCAATCTTTAAGGAGACTAAACATCTATATAGTATTGATAATCGTTTATTACTTTGATTTTAATTATGTACAATCCTTCCTAAGTAAGAGGCATAATTCTATATGAGTTACTTTGTTTATTTTGTTATTGCAAAGAAGGGGCTTGCAAGATTGAGTTGAGTATCTGCAAGTGTGAGAAACTCGTATTGTCCATAAGAGTTTGTTGGTGATCTCAGGGAAAACCAACTTGTTGTTGTTGAATTGTGTTAATGGAAGCTAAGATAATAGAGAAAACTATCTTATAGAGTGGAGTAGGAACCCAGCTTAGGTCAAACCACTATTTGTGCAGTGTGTTGTGTGACTCCATTATATATTTTTCTGAGCACAACTATTTTATTTGGCTAAAAGTTTTCAAAGATCAATTCACCCCCTGCCCCCTTCTTAAGCTACCATCTGTTGAGGAACCAACAATTGGGGGGCTTCAGTTATTGTCTTTATTTATTACCATATTAAACTTGTGAAGTGATCCATATGGCTAGTCTATTCCGCAACACAGCTGCAGAGGGAGAATCCACTACTTGACCACAACTAGCAGATATTCTCACCAAACCACTCCTTGAAAGATTTTGGAAAATTAGAAGAGAGTTTTGAATAATAGATCCATGCGCATAAAATGCATATCATATGAAGAATGATTGTGTGATCATAGTATGAATTTTGAGTGCTTTTAAGTTTATCTTTATCAATTCACATGTTTCAACTTGCTTAAGCATATAACTCATGAATCACACTACATAAGAACATATAGAACTCTAAAAACATTTGTGTTATAATATACAAGTCCAACTAGGCCTTTCAAAACTATGAAGAAGGTTTAAAGGATATTTTAGAACTTTGAAAATTTTATTTCAGACCTCTGAAGACAAACTTGAATGGAACCTTTTAATAGAAACATTATAAGAACTCTAAACTTACTATTTCAAACCTGTAAAAATCTTGAGATGTCAAACCCAGGAGATAGAGTGTTTTAGACCTTTGAAATACTTAGTTTAGACCTCTTTAAGTTCAAACACGAGTGAGATGTTTCGATTCCCACTTATTTTCTAGTTTTAAATGTGAATGGGCTTTTACATTTCTCATTTTGAAATCTTTATAAAACTCTAAATCCTCAAAACCCACCCAAACACCTTGCTTCCCAAAGCTTAAACCTTCCAAATCCAAACCTTACCTATCCCAAAATCTTTCAAAACTCATTCCTAATTTGCTATGAGATGGTTCCCACCAAGGAGGCAAGCCAATCCCTTGATTCTCCATCAAGAAGAAGAAGTTGCAAGCAAGAAGGGAATAATAGACCCATCAAATGTGACCCTAAAGGTATTTTTCAATAACAATAACCCATATGAAAGATTTGAGAATACCTTTAAAGAGGAGAAAGCAGTGGAGGGGAGAATCTTCGATTTGAAAGTTTTCAAAGAAGAAGAAGAGGATGGAACTTACTAGTTGCGATTTGGTTTAAGTTCCAAGGTTGGATGGAGATTTTTAGCTATCAAGATCTATCCTATGCCAAGTTAGTGCAAGTGATGATTAGTAACTACAATACCAAAACTAGGAAGACTTGGATAGGTAAGACAAAGATTGACTTGAATACAGACAGTATTATGGCCAAGTATAATCTACCAAAAGTAGAAGAAGTAATTTAATGGCCTAAAAGCATAGCAAAGCTATTTCTTGATTTGGCCGGAGAAGAAGTTGGAGAGAAGGAGAGCTATCTTCATGCTAGGTATCTGGATTTGGATCTCAAGCTTACCCATGATATAATCTTCAACAACATCTATCCAAAATTGGGGATCACAAACTAAACACTAGAGAAGGATGCCAAGATTCTTTGGGCATTGAAGAATGAGGGAAAAATTGATATGGCCTAGTTAAAGTCAGATCATTTGTATGATGTGAAAACTAATTCCAGGCTTCCTCTATCATATGGGATATTTTCACCAAGTACATCGAAGAGTACTAGATAGATGCAAGAGATGAATTTGGAGAACCTGTCAAACAGATAGATATCTTTGGGAAAATCACCATCAAAATAATGGGTTTCAAAGAAACAGATGATGATTGGATCTTAGAGAAGCAAAAGAAGAAAGTAAGAGAAGAAGTGAGAAGAGAAGGAAGTTGTAGAACAAAGAGAATAAGAAGAAGAAGAAGAAGAAGAAGAAGAAGAAGAAGAAGAAGAAGAAGAAGAAATAAATGAAGAAGGTAGAAGAGAAAGAGAAGAAGTTAGAAGGGGAAAGGAAGGAGAAGAAGAGTCCATAAGACCAGAAAGCACAACAGCAAGTTCCTTACCCAAACTAACCTCATCTCAACCTTCTCCTCAAACAAGATCTAGCCAACCTAACCAAACCTTCATCCCACATCTAGAATCCCTTATGGAATTTCTCTCAAACCAATTCACAACACACCAAGAACCCTTCTACACTATGTTAGAGAACCTAGAGACATAGCTAGTCACAAGTGTCTTCCTCCTAACTCACAAGGTAGAGAAATTTGAGGAAACAATGAATCTTAAGCTAGATACGTTGATTTACCTCTTTGAATCTACTCAACAACCAAACAAACCTACCCAAGCTAGACCAACCCTCTCAACACAATTCTCTTCTACCCAAATCTATCCCTATCACCAACAACCAATTAGAACCACATCGCCATCAGACCAACCAAAAACCACTCATCTCAACCTAAAGCTCCTCACCTATTCTCCTTAAACCATCTCAACCTACTCAACCAGCAACCCTTCTAACTCAACCTACACCACAACCTTCACAACTTAAACCTCCATCTCCATTCATACCCAGAGCTCCCTCTGAAGAATGGATCACTCCCATATCTTCTATGGAGTCCATTCCAATGAGGTTTATCGAAACATCTACCCCAACACCACCTACTCCTCTATTTGAAACCATCCCATCTACCAATACCCAAATAATATTCCAAAATTTTCCAAGCTAATTTTCTTGACTTATTCTGAATTCTCTGACAGAATAAGAATCCGTTATGCCATAGCTCTTAAGCAAAAAGAAATAAGCTTCTACCTAATCAAATACCTTTTTCAAAACTTCAAGACCCATCCTATCTAGAAAAGCTTGTCCTCTTGCCAGACCCTCCACTCACACCTAGCAACTATAAACCAGAGCCCCTTTCCAAATTCGAAACCTACCTACCTAGATACACTAAATCTAAATGATAAGCTCATAATTTATCATATTTTAGCTACCTTGATTCACATGTATTGGTCATAAATTGACATGATTTCATTTATTAATAACCACATTCGACCAAATATTGCACTTAATGGATTTAGTTTGTATTTCGAGTAAATTTAGGCTAAAATTGGCTATTTTAGAGCAGAAAGCCTATTTTACAGCTTAAATGGGCCCAACGTCTTGAAAATTATGATATCATCATGATGGATCATCCATGACATCATGTGGAATAGGCACATGATTGGAGAATTCAAGTTAATTGGTCAAGCACAACAAGTAGAGCGCAATCAACAGTGAAGATCTTCTCGATTATTAATCTGCGTGTCGAATAGCATCCAATCATTTCAATTCTTCAAGATCAGAAATTGACCATTAGGGATGGCTAAGATATGGTTAACATGTGGTAAAATAATGCAAAAATAGATACAACCCACTTGGAGAAGAAGAGAGAGAATGGATAAGGTTATATTGATTTTTATGCAAGTTTTGCTAATTTTTAACAATCTATCTTCATGAGACATGTAACACTATGGGAGCATCAATCCTAGCCCTTGATCAAGCATCAAACATGAAGATAAAGTGGGATTATGCAGTTGATCATGCAATGAACAGTTAGGTGGACCGATTGTTAGATGAATGTTTGAGATTAATCGCTTGGAGATGAAGTTTTAGGAGATCACATCACTTCAATTGCAAAACCCTAGTCACCACTACACATGGATGTCTAATCAATTGCAAAACTCAATTGCAATTAGGCATAGCAATTTATTCAGATTAAGCACAAAGACATGGCTTACACAAATCAATTTTCTTCCAAAACTGTGAAGTGCAATTTCATGGAAATTAATGCTCAATTTCAAATTAGCATTATTTGAAAGATTATTTCATGCAAAATCAACAACTATTCAAAAAAATTCTTGCACAATTTAGATGGGTTCTTGTAGAAATCATATGGGTATAAATCAATTGGCAAGTCCAAAAAAAAAAAAGGTTTGAAGAGGAAATTGAAGTCGAAAATCAAGGAGGAACATTCAAACATCAAGGTTAAGGAGTTTTCTACAACTTTTATCTTCTAGTTATTCTAATTTCATTCATCTTTAGTATTTTGGATTAACATTCAGATTTGAATCATGAGCATAGTTGACAATTAGTATGTTGATTTTGGTTCAATTACAGATAGCTAAACTCCTCATTCTAGAGAAGAGATGGATCTTACGTTGGATATTATGGTGTGATTGATTAGTTATAATATTGATGTTTTTCATTGGTTTATTTGTGATTATCTTGCACTTAATGCTTTTTATTTATTGCCTATCTATTGAATGATTTTATATTTGGTATTTGAACACTTGAAAGAGGTAATTCTAAATATGATCTAGATATCACAACATGAAATTCTATATGACTTGAGAGCTTTTAGGTTTTGTAAATTTGTTTGGATGAATTAAAGATCTTAATGAGTTCTTAATCTCCTAATTTTTATAGAGCTGTCCAAATTGGGATTTTAGGGATATATACTTGACTCGACACTCAAGAGAGTGAATTGGGTGAATTAGAATGCTTGATTTATAAACTAATAAAATAATTAATACATAATTAGTTGAGAACACCATAATTGAAACATAAGTGAAATTGATCCTCTAGAGCTTTTATACATTGAATTCCTCTATCAAAGTTTGCACATGCTCTATTTACTTTTAATTTGATTTTTTGTCATTGATTTTCCAAATAAAGTTAGGATTATTTTTTACAATAGATATGAATATTTGAAATTTTACATTCCATGTGTTGATGATAACCCTTCTCATCATCATTAGTGTCATAGCATTGCATTGTTCCCTTGGATTCCTCTCAGTATTGCTAGGGAAAACACCTTTGTTTGGATTATTCACGGTACTAGTAGTTTGACCAATTTGGGTGTCCAAAGACTTAATAAATGCCTCACATGTATCTTAAAACTGTCAAGTGCTCATAAGTTCTTCAAGTGATGGCTTTTTTCAGTTGGTTGGGCTTGAAAACTAGCAGGAGGATTCATGATGTTCCTAGGATTTTCATACAATACATTCTCATGGTTTTGCAATCCTAAATGATAATGGGTTGGGAGGTTATTTCCATGATAATTGTTGTAACCCCTATTATTCATATACTGTAACTCTTTGTTAGTCTCTTTTGTAGCTATGTATGATCCTATGGTATTTGAAGAAGACTCCCCAATAATAGGAACTCCCTTTGATGCTAAGTTAGTTATCTAATGGGTTAGAGATGACATTTGTTCAATGAGAATTGCAATTTGATCAAGTTCTAAACAACTGGCAACCTTTGTTACCATGGAATGATCATTAGGCCATTGGATGTGTTTGATGCCATATCTTCTAGTAAAGAGTAAGCATCTATAATAGTTTTCCCCATTAATGATCCTCCAGCAATAACATCAACTATGGTCCTAGTCTGACCATTTAACCTATTGTAAAACAGTTGAATTTGAAGCTAATAAGAAAAACCATGTTGAGGGAATCTTCTAATCAAATCCATCAATTTAAACTGACCAATTTCTCTTCTAAGTTGGGAAGTTTTTGTAGGTGAGAAAAATTGAGCTAGAAACTTCTCAGTCATATCATCCCATGTGATAATATTCCTTTGTTGTAAACTCTACAACCAACCTCAAGCTTTGTCGCTCAAAGAAAATGGGAACAAGCGCAATTTGACGGAAGCATCAAAAACATCACTCGTCTTTACAGTGACACTAGTCTCTTTAAACATGACCAAGTGAATATTTGGATCTTCTGTTAGCGATACCGCAACTTGATTCTACTATACCATGTTGATCAAAGTTGGCTTCAACTCAAATTTGTTAGGATTGATTGTCAGATGTGCAATTCAAGAGCAATTGTCATTGAACATTAGCTTGAAGTAATCAATAATCGCTCTTTATTGATTATTTTGCTCAACCATTGAATTGGATTCAACACACTTTGACTTTCTAATCTTCGAAGTGTTCTTTTAATCTCTCAATCAAATGGAACTAAATTAGGTGTTCTAGTTTTTTACATACACTATAAAACCAATGTTTAAAAAATTGGACTAGAGGTTGAACCGTTTAAGTATCCAATTTTGGATCAACCGGTGGAGCGAACTGGGTTAAGCCGGTGATGTCAGCATGATATAATTATAATAAATAATTATTTTTATAATTAGTTGTCAATATTTTTACCAATTAATAAGTTTAATTTTTAAATAAGTATATTTAAAGTATATTTAAATTAATATGAGTATATTTTACTTATTTTTATTTTTTTATATTAAAAAAAGGAGAACTAGTGACTGGCCTCAACTAGACCGGTGCCTCGACTGGTTCTCGATCTAACCAGTCAAACCGGCCAGTCTGGTTTGATTTTCAAAACACTGATTAAAACCATAAAAATATAAAGATAACAAAATAGAGGAATAGGGAAAGAACTCAAATAAAGTAAAAAATTCAAATGAAAACTAGAATTATCTCATAACAATATTAGTGAAAACAAAAATTTAAATAGTCCACAACAATGGCACAAAAAACCTGTTCGCAATAAATCTTACCATGAGTTTGCAGTATTAAGTTTAATAATATAATGATGAGAAGGGTTGTCATCTCCATAGGAAATGTAAATTTCAAATATTCACTATCTACTATAGTAAATAATTCTAACTTTATTTTGAAAATTAATGATAGAGAAATTGAATAAAAAGTAAATAGAACACATGCAAACTTTGATAGAAGGAATTCACTGTATAAAAGCTCTACAGGATTAATTTCACTTATTTCAATTATGGTGCTCTTAAATAATTCACTCAACTCCCTCTCTCAAGTGCCAAGTCAAGTATATATCCCTAAAATCCCAATTTCAATATCTCTATAAAAATTGGAAAACCAATACAAATGATTTTACAAAACCTAAAAGCTCTTTCGAGTCATTGTGAATTTCATGTTGTGATATCTAAATCCAATTTGGAATTACCTTTCTTTAGTGTCAAATCTAAAATCTAAAATCATTCAATAGATCACCAATAAATTAAAAGCATTAAGTGCAAGAAAATCACAAATAAACCAATGAAAACCTTAATATTGTAGCCAATCAATTAGACCACAATATCCAAAATAAGATCCATCTCTCCTCTAAACAAATTATTTTAGTTCCTCAAAATAATATTAAAAAAAATTTGAAATATTTTAAACATGATGAAAATAAAGAAAAGAAGAATAACTAAGAATAAAAAAATCCATTCCTAGATGTCACCCAATTCATAGTTGATCTCTCCCTTGGATTCTCTAAGTAATTCACTAAACTTCTCTTCTAAACTTTGCTTTCCTCCATCAAAATCACATCCTTCATTGTTTAGCAACTCCTTTTCCTTATATAAACTCCAAATTGAGTTTTAGTTCCCCACAATTATGGACTCTCCTTTGATTTGCAAAAAAATCTTCTAAAAATATCATGTTTTTGCATTGATTGGTGCTACAGTGTTGCACCCTAGCACTTCATTTACATCATATGGACAACAACATTAGCATTATAACGTTGCTACAGTGGTTTTACAGTGTTGCTACAATAATGGACTCTCCTTTGATTTATAGAAAAAACTTTTGAAAAGAATTTTGCATTGACTGGTGCAACTACGTTGCACCCTAGCACTGCATTTGCATCATATGGACAACAACATTGGTCCTATAGTGCTGATATAGTGGCACTGCAATGCTACTACAATATTTTTCATTTGTTATAGTCTTTTTAGCTTTGCTATAGTATTTTTTCAGCTTCCACTTCCTTCCATCCAAACTTGTTGAATTTTGCTACTAATTTCTGCATGACATAAGCTTACATAATCTTATTAAATAATTCTATGCATAATTGAATTAATTTCATAGTAATGTCTTGGATATTTATATGTTGCAATTTGGTTCAAACACTCTATCTCCATGTACACAACTTGGCACCAAATTTGTCCACATTACTGTCCATTGCATAATCAACAGGATGATGTCACTGTACCTTTATATTTAATTCTTGATCAAGGGCTAGGATTTATGCTCCCAAAGCAGTACATGTCCTAATGAAGATAGGTCTTCCAAAATTATAATTTATGAGCTTCTTTGAACCAAATATTGCCAATTTTCACCAAATTTTCCTCAAATCATTCAAATCACAAGATTAGTGCAATATTAAGTCCAAGAAGTCAAGTAACATTCCAAATCATCAATTAATGGACATAAATTATACCAAATTAGGAGCATAAAACACTATATAAATTTGAGTCAACACCAAACCTTCTCCAAAACTGTAAACTAAATTCATGACCCTCACAACCTAAACCAACTTTACCCTATGAACCCATCTTCATAACCTATGAAAAATACCAAACCTTTGCTAATGCCAAGACCCTAGCCCAAAGTGAAAGTTTTCCACTTCCTTGCCCTGAACTCAAAGACGCATCCTACATTAATATGATTAGGAGCCTTCCTTTCAGACCCATGCCTCAACCTGCTCCACAACCTCATAAACCTGTCCCATAACCAATCATAACTCCTAAAACCAAGCCTTCCACAAAAGCCAAAACCCAATCTACCATAAAAGCCCTTTTCTCTAAGACCAAGCCACATTCTATACTTTCTCCCAAACCAACCTCACCCAAAACCATCCCTTCAAAACCTAGCCCAACCAGTCTCCATCACCTCTTCCCCGAACTCATCCCCTGAGCTACCACCCAAACCCCAAGTAAAAACTACATCCTAGCCCTCCACGCACAAATAAGAACCAATCTATCTTACCCACAATGAATATCTGGCCAAAGTTAGAGTCAATGCTCAAGTTTATGAACAAGCCTTTGAATATCTTAGGCATGGCAATTTAACTCTAGGGTCCAAGCTTCCCCTCCCATCTCTTGAACTAGCAAATCCACCTACACCAATTGTATCCAAGTCATTTCCTTAACCCTTTTCCAAACCTCCAACCCAATCCTTGCTATTCCCCTCCATGCTCAAGCCCCTCCTATAGCATAGCCCTTGAATCCCTCTCTCTTAGCTTCCCTGGCCTAGAAATTTAGGCAGAAACTAGCTATGTCTAGATGACCTAGAACCCCTAAGCCCAAACCCACACCCACTCAAACTTCCGATCAGCCAACCCAACCTAATCCTCTAACCTTTTCCCTTAAGAAAATGCCTCACAACCAAACCTTCTTTCCTCTCACCTACAACAAGAAACCCAAACCCAAGCCTTAGTCCATGCTACTCTTATTTTTGTCACCTAATTTATGCACTTTTTTTTTTGTGTCTTGAAGAATTGTAAATGTACTTCCAACTATTTTATCAATATAAACATATTTTTTCAATTATGTGTTACTTCGTGCATTCTCTCTTATGGCATTATTTGTTTACGTCCTTGACCCCTACTTTTTTTATTATGACAAAAAAGGAGAGAAAAGGAATGAGTTGTTATTATTAAGGGAGGGTATTAATAATCTATAAATTAACATATTAAAATCTCTAAAACTAATTCTATAAACAATTCGTTCATTCGAGTGGAGCTTCTATAGAAATTTATAAATTATCTTTAAATTCCCACTTATCTTTGAAAGATATCATTTAGATGTTTTGTCATCATCAAAAGGGAGAGAATTTTAAGACTAATCACATAGCAAAGCTTGATTTTGATGATAATTAATTAATATAAGCTAAGTTTTGATGATGAGAAAATACATGAGCGAGAAAGTTAAGTACAAACAAGTTAGTTTCAGAGTGTTGTAGATTCAAAAATGTTAAATTCAATAAAACACATAAGGAAAATAAGTTTGAAGTGATATGGGGCATAAGAATTAAAAAGACAAATCCATACATATCATAAATCATGAAACAAAGGAAGAAAATCAGCGAATGCAAAAGTTAAATCAAGTTATGCAGCTCAGAGGATATTCCAGAGGTTGCAAGCAGCGTTTGAAATTGAGTTCAAGTACAAAATGGCTACAGAGCCATCTTCAAAGGATAGAAAATCTATTTCAAAAGTCTCAAGAGAACTTTGGAAAGTTTTCAAGTTCAATTCAATTTTTAGAGGCGTCTTCAGAGGAGAAGTCAAGTTTCAAAGTTCTACAAAACTAGCTATTAATGGTAGTTGATCATGTTAGGGTCATCAATGGTCCCCTTCCATTAGAGGTTTGAAGACATTCTTGGATGAAGGCATCCTCTCTGGGCAACGTTTAAAGAATAGAAGAGGACTTCCAAAAGTCTACAAAAATTACTAGCCATTAATGGTAGTTGGAAGTGTCAGACCTTCAAAGTAAATGTCCTCGATCTTCAGAGGTCTGAAAACTTCTCTAGACCAACCTCTCCTCTCCCGACCATCTTCAAAGGAAAGAAGATCATCCATTCAAGCTCTACAATTAATGCTGCAACAATCATTAACAATGTTCACCCAACCTTTTTGAGTTCTAAAGCCCAATTTCAAAGTTTGAAGCCGCCATTGTTAGGTTTTTAGTTGAGTGAATTATAAGTGATCGTAAAAGATAAAATCTTCTTTGAAAGAAATTACAATGGCTCTAATCTCTTTAAAAGCTTATAAACAGAAGATCAAGAAGTTAGTTAGACAATTTAAAGAACTTTCACATGCATTTACAAATATCAAAAGTTTTGTTTCAAAGAGAGTTTCTATTAGTATAAGTGTATAGTTTTGATGGCAAACAAAACTTAATTAAGTTTTTAATAATGAAAATCTGTCGAGATCTAAAATGCAGAAATAGGTTTAGAATCATAGTTGAAAACATGAAAAATCAAAGAACCATAACTAAGTTCCTAAAGTGTTAAAGAATATTTAGACCAGACATAATCTTCTTAATACATCTCAAAAAGTCTGAAAGAAACATGCTCATTATCCCAAAACATTTTAGATATGCTCCACGCTTGACTATGTCTTCTTTATTCATGATAAAACATGAGAGCCAGACACCAAGAGATTAATGCAACTCCAGATATTATGAAAGCTTTCCAAACATACCAAAGTTCTGGGTTACGCAGCCAAGCGATTCTCATTGCTTCATACCATCTGAAATATTATTTCAGGCATGCAGAAGCATCATTCCAAAGCACTAGTTCAAGAAAGCTTCATTCAAAATATTAGATAGTCAAAAGATATGTTTCAGACACTATGAAGCAATGATAGAGGCAAATTTCAGACGTTATGAATAACTAACTTCAGATATTATGAGTAATTTTGGAAGGAACAAAACTTCAAGTCATTCAGCACTTTCTGCCTCTTCGGACATTCCAAAATCTTAACTTAAGATGTTATGAAGTAGCAACTATGTCTGAAGCATCGACAACTACTTAATTTTAGTCAGTCTAAAGCATTCCAAACTTGTTGAATACTTTGCTTCAGACAAACCAAATCGTCCAACTTCCATTTCTAGTAAAGATAGCCCTGTAAATTTTCACAGTTGTAAAACCCAACTAGAAGATGACGAATTTCAACAAGAGAAATTTTAAATTTTCTTCTATATTCAATGAAGCTCACCTACCTCCAATGGTTGGAATTCAAAGTTGATATAAAAAGAATTAAAGCTGATAAGAGAAGGAGAACTATTTCATTCTATTGAGCTCCAACCTTCATTATTTCACTTACAAAAGAGAGCAAATCAAAACTTTTGTATTACAACTCTCTGTTAGATTCATTAAGGCTCTAAACAACTTTCGAGAAGAACAATCGATTCTGCATTCATGCTGACCAACCTTCCCCTATGCTTTTATGGAAATACTCTGTAAAGTGTATTTATTTTTTCTGTTCTTATTTCTGTGATTGCATTGAGCTGGTATTAGAAACTAGACTCAAGAAGAGATAAACTGGTCCTTTGGAGTGTGTCTCATAACCAGTAGCTACATTATTTTTATGCCCCTTAGAGCTGGAATCTAAAAAAGTGCAAAGGCACTAGATTTTTATGCCCCCTAGAGCTAAAATCTAAAAGAGTGTAGAGGCACTAGATTGTCATGCCCTCAAGAGCTGGAATCTAGAAGAGTGCTAAGTGCATTGGTTGTATTTTTGCAAAGATGGTGGAATCTAAGTCACTAGAGGAGAGTTCTTGAAAGAGTGGAGTGCAGTAGTTGACTTGAACCACTATAAAAATATCTGTCTGATTATTGATTGCTTGCATTTTGTTCATTAAATTGCTAAAGGGACTTTAATCCTTCAAAGGGTTTAAGTAGAAATTTTTAATAACCCAATTCACCCATCTCCTCTTAGGTTTTTGCCTAACCTTCAGTACTAACAAGTGGTTTCAAAGCAGGCTACATAAATATTTGTAGATACCAATAGCAAACCCATCATCCTCTACTCATGTCTTTGCCGAGGGGCAATCCTCCACCCGATCGTCCCTATTTGATGAAAATAACTTTGCTTACTAGAAGTTAAGAATGAAATAATTTATTATGGCTAGTGATATAAATTCCTAGATAGCCATAGTTGTAGGAATAACATTTCCTAAGAGTGACGTTGGTGCATGGACTAAAGAAGAGACCACCAATGTTTAAAATAATGCAAGTCGCTTTTCTATGGTCTATCTACAATCGAGTTTGATAGAGTATCATGGTGCACCACTACCAAAGATAATTTGGGATAAGTTAGTATTGATTTATGAAGGTTCCTCCCTAGTTAAGGAGACCAAGAGGAACATTCCTATAGGAAATTTATAAAACTTTAAGATAAGAGAAGGAAAGAGCATATCTGAGATGTATGCTCATTTTTCCAAGATTACTAAATCTCTTAAAGGTTTAGAAAAAGAAATTTCTAATTCTAAATAGGTGATGAAGATTTTGAGAGCATTGCCTGAGTCCTAGAACCAGAAGATTTTAAGAGCATTGCTCAAGATTGATGATCTCATCTGCTCTTTGATGTCCCATGAGCTGATCAAGAGCAAGAGAGAAGAACCAGTCAAACAAAAGAAAATAATGGTTCTCAAAGTAGCAAAAGAAAGCAGCAGTGAATTAGACTCACAAACAGAAGACAAAGTGGCTATGCTGGACAAAAATTTCATAAAATTTGTAAGGAGCAATAGAGGTAACACCTTTAGAAAACAACCTAGATAAGATGAAAAGAGAGGAAGTGAAAGAAGAAAGATTTTGCCTAGATGTTATAAATGCGAAGGAGTTGGACACATGATTGCAGTATGTCCAAATGAAGAAAGAGCAGACCTGAATGAGAGAGAAGATAGAAAAAAAGTAAAATAGATTAACAATTCAAGAGGCCATCAAGGAATCAAGCTAGATAAATGTACATGAATGATGAAGATACCTCAAATACAACCTCAAGTGAAAACTATGATAAAAAAGTTAGAAACCTAGCAAGAATCTGCTGCATGGCTCATTTAGAGAATGAGTCTACAAGCCAGCTCTTCACCAAAGATAAATTAGAATAATGCACAAATGAATTAGAGATTGAGCTAAATTCTTGCTACTCTTACTCTTTTGATTCCTCAAGCTCTACTAGTAATTGTACCAAATGTAATGAGCTTGATAAGCTGTAGCAATCATATAACTATGTCTTCAGTGACTTTGAAATTCTTGAATAAAAATTTACATAAAAGAAGAGACACTTTGATGTCACTATCAAATTAAATGCAATTCTAGCTGAAAGGAATCAATCTTTGCAAAAAGAAGTAGGAAATATAAAAAAGGAGATAGAAATATTAAATAATATGTTAAATAAATTCTCCAACCTAGGAGAATCAGTGATCAATTTCCTATGTATGATTAGATAAAACAACAAAAGAGGACTTGGATGTGAACTTAGATGATGAAAGACCACAATAAATAGAAAATTTGGTGGATGGTCCAAGGGTATAAATTTCATAGAAGAGATAGGGAATTGTCCCAATAATAACAGGTTCATAGGACATTCTTGGGTTAGAAAATCAGAGCCATACAATGCTCCAAGTAGAGGTTCCAAAACATGTCATTTTTGTAATAGAGAAGGATACGAAGTATGTGATTGCTATGCAAGAACGATGCGAGGAAAAATGTGCAAGATTAAAGTGGAGACCGAAGGATAGTGCACAATATAATCACACACACAGAGTCACTAACACAATTGGACCCACTACTTGGGTACCAAAGAGGTAAAAAGAGTATTTTATTTTGTGAATGCAAATAAGTCTCAAAGCAATGTCTGAAAATTCCTGGTTCATGGATGGCAGATGCTTAAGACACATGATAGGGAATAAGAACCCCTTCAAAGAGCTAAAGTCAATAAATGGAGGGATAGTTGCATTCGGCAAAAATTGACAAAGGCTTCATCAAGGGTATAGGTTCTGGGGAGAAGGCACTTCAAGGCATGATGGTAGGCAAGACTCAGACAATGAGAAGGAGGTAAGTGTAGGTAATATTCCCTATCAAGCTCCTACTGATTTAAAGTTCATAAGTGTCATTCCTAGAGATCATGTCATAGGTGAAATCTATCATGGAGTTAGGACAAGATAATCCATGTAGAACATTTGTCGCCATCATGCTTTCATTCATAACATTGGGCCCACTTGCATTAATCAAGCTCTAAGTGATGAAAACTGGTTCATTGTAATGCAATAGGAGCTGAACCAATTTAAACAAAACAAAGTCTGGGAATTAGTTCCAAGACCTGAAAATGTTGATGTAATTGGAACTAAGTGGGTATTTAAAAACAAACTGGATGAAAGTGGACTTGTTGTCAAAAATAAAGCAAGGTTAGATGCTAAGGGGTATTCCTAAGAAAAGGGAATTGATTTTGAAGAATCTTATACTCCCATAGCAAGATTAGAAGCCATTAGGATGTTACTAGCTTTTACATCCTATAAGAATTTTAGACTATTTAAAATGGATGTAAAGAGTGCATTTCTAAATGGGCATCTCAATGAGGAAGTAAGTGTAGAGCAACCTCCTAGTTTTGAGTGTGATGATCAACCTAACCATGTATACAAACTCACCAAAGCACTCCATGGACTAAGGCAAGCTCTAAGAACTTGGTATGGAAGGTTGAGCAAATTTCTTAGTGATCATCATTTCAAGAGAGGAAAAGTTGATATTAAATTGTTCTTAAAAAATGTTGGCATAGATATCTTGATAGTTCAAGTTATGTAAATACTATTATATTTAGTGCTACTAATGAAACTCTATGTCAAGATTTTTCAAGAATATTGTAGGCTAAATTTGAAATGAGCATGATGGGCAAGCTAAATTACTTCTTTGGATTGCAAATTAAGAAAAAAAGTGATGGGAATTATGTCTATCAATCCAATGAGCACCTAAATAAGACTAGATAAAGATGAGAAGGATAAACTTTTAGATAAAAAATTATATCATAGTATGATTGGTTCACTTCTTTACTTGATTGCATCTAGGCCTGATTTTTATTTAGTGTATGCTTGTGTGCTAGATTTCAATCTAGTCTAAAAGAGTCACACCTAACTGTAGTTAAACAAATTTTTAAGCATTTGGTTAATACACTAAGTCTTGGGCTCTATTATTCAAAAGAAACTAGTTTTGAATTGATTGGATATTCAGATGCTAACTTTGGAGGATACAAAGTTGATGGGAGAAGCACTAGTGGAATATATCAGTTTCCTAGAGATAGTTTAGTTTCACGATTTTCTAGGAAGCAAACTAGTATTGCCCTCTCTATTCCAAAAGCTAGATATATTGTAGCAGGAAGGTGTTACACACAATTGCTTTGCATGAGACAACAACTTTTGGATTATGTTTTGAATTATAAAGATATACCTATAAGCTGTGATAATACTAGTGTCATTTGCTTCACCAAAAATCTTGTTTTACATTCTTGCACCAAGCATATATAGATTAGGCATCATTTTATTAGAGATCATGTAGACAAGCATGATATATGTTTAGAATATGTGTCTATGAATGCTCAAATTGCTGATTTTTTACTAAGCCATCGCCATTAAAAATTTTCTATAAGGAGAGAATTAGGAATGACAAATGTAAATGAATAAAAATACACCCTGCATTTTCTATTTGTAATTATGCTATGAATTTTTGTGATACATAAAAATGTTTTAGACACTGTTTTAGATGCTTTTTCTCGAAAGTTGTGAAACCACACTTCACAATATGTAAACCTCACACTTCACTCCATTTCAAATATATTGAAACACATCTCCTATCACTTGAAGTTATAACTTTAGATTGTCTGAAACTCATTTCTATGTCTGAAATCCTTCATATCATCTAAAATATCATCTACAACATCAAACTTTTATTTCCTATCATTTGAAACTCCTCTTCTCTCGCTCCTGAATCTCATTTCTAAGGCTACAACCTCTTTTTATTGCTGAAATTAAATTAACATTTGTTGGAAAACTCAGTCACTCTCTTATTTTTAGATCATACTTATTTCTCATCCTCAAATTTATACCAAGTGACCTCTTTATTTTCCCAAGCCTAGCCTATATTATCCCTACCCCAATCCCATATGCTGCTATGGCAAGATCAAAGAAGGTAAGGAACCTAATAAGATGCAAGTCCAAAAGCCGAAGCAAGGGATGAACAGAGTTTGAAAATGTAAGCACATCCAAGAAGAGAAATATGGTACTCTCACATTGTGCAAGTATTGGCTTCGGAGAAAATGAGATTTAACTTTTGTAAGGCCCTGGAAAATTTTACAAATGTAAATTTTTGTTATTGTAAAGTTTTGCTAATTTTGCCGGGTCGAT
>JAYJMB010070233.1:0-24231 GCA_036873735.1 Pouteria campechiana
TTTTGATGATGAACAAACAAATGAGTGAAGAATTAAGGTACTAACATATTACTTTCCAAAGGATGCAACATTACATATCAAAAAAGACTAAAAAGAGTAACTGCTAGTAATAAAAGGTGTTAATTATAAAATTATAACATTAACCTTTCAAATGAAGATATTCAAAAGGAATGCTCAAATTAAAGGTTATTCAAAAATTTCTAAGAAGTAAATCAAAATCTATTTAGAGACTTGTCATGAAATTTAGAAGTTAGGAAGAAATCAAGAATCATATCAGAACTTCCTCAGAAGTACTTCAGAAACACATCAGAAACAATATACAAAACTCAGAAGCACTCAAAAGTTATCAAACATATCTCAGAACCATGCCAGAAGCATATCAGAACCTCCTGAGAATCAGGATGTAGCATTATTGCACATCAGAAGACAAACATAAGTTTTCTTAGAACTTTAGAAGTACATCAGAATCTAAGA
Organism: Pouteria campechiana; assembly: GCA_036873735.1. NCBI lineage: Eukaryota > Viridiplantae > Streptophyta > Magnoliopsida > Ericales > Sapotaceae > Pouteria > Pouteria campechiana. Next base: position 475 of record JAYJMB010070233.1, read on the forward strand.
AAATAAACTTTTTACACTCAGAATTTCTTTAGAAGAACAAACAAAAGCAATAATAAGGCATACAAAATTAATCCAAAAGTAAAACTCAAGTCAGAATCTTCTCAGAAGATCTTCAAAAACAAAACAAAAAAACATCAGAAGTAAAATTGACCCTCTTAAGTATCATTAAATATTCAGAGGAACCTCAGAAGAAATATTAATGCATATAGAAGTATGCTAGAAGAAACTTCGGTATCACAGAAGCAACTCAAAATGCTGATATAATACACAGAAGATCCTCAGAAGCAACTCAGAAGCATTCTCAGAGGCATTTTCAAAAAAGCATAAGTCAAAGAAGAATAATAGAAGCAAAATCTAAGTTTCATTGGTATATCAAATGTTACTTAGAAGCTCTTTAGAAGCTTAGAATATGACCATTGAAAGATAAAACAATGCATAAAAAATCTGAAGAGGATACTGCTATAACACCTAGGTTATTAGGTTTGGGTTAGTTAAGTGTTGATTAATGAAGCAATGTCATTTTTCAATGAAATGAATCAATTATGTATGAAGTGTATGAGAATTTCATGAAATTGAGGCAAATGAAACCATATGTGTATGATTACAAGACATGCTTATAAGTTCATTGAGGCCAAATTAGAGGCAATTATGTTATTTTTATATGGAATAAATGATGAAAAAAGAATGGGAGAAATAATGATTTAAAAATGTTGAAAATCAAAAAATAGAGCCAGCCAGCAAGGTGGTGCCAGCAGGGCTAGAATGGGCACTAGCGGCACTGGTCGAAGTTGGTGGCAATGGGCGACAGTAGCAAGCTGGTGCTGATCGATTATTTAAGCCAAATTTTCCACTTTTTGATGCATTGTTTGCCCCATTTCTTTTCTGGTTTTGTTCTTCCTCCCCCTTTTGCCCTAGCTCATTTAGCTTGATTTGTTACTATTTTAGCTAGGAAATCACCCTACTTAGCTAGAAAAGCTTGTGATCTTTCAGTTGAACCCAATCTCCCAATCGAATCTTAGATTTTGGACTTTTAGGGTTTTGGGAAATTATTAAATTGATGCATGTACTTAGAATTCGTGGGGAATATTTTATAGAATAATTATCATGATCTAGCATGAAAAATTATGATTTTGCAAAGTTAGGGTTTTTGATAATTAGTGAAATTAGGGAAATTTTCATTATTTTGAGAAATTATCATAAGATAAATGATTTAATGCATAATTAGGATGTTTTAAGACTTGTTTGAGTCGATTTGAACCTGTGAAATTGAATAATTGATAATGCCATAGTTAGGAATTGAAAAGGGTTTTTGTGTTTGGGTTGTGTGGGCCACCAATTGATTGGATTAAACACCTAATTGAATGGGTATTATAGTCAGTTGCATGTTAGTTGAGTTATATGATGATTATATATGGTTAAGCATGAAGTTTTTGAAGAACTCTTGCAAAATTCTTATAATATAAATTGTGTATATTAGCCATTTGATAAAATATCTCAATGAGAGATAAATTGAGTTTGACTTTAATCTTAAGACCCTTATAGAAGGGAAGGAACGACTGGTTATTTGGGATGTGCTTAAAGTTTAAATGGTATGTTGTAAAGGTTAACTGGATGTTAAGCATATTGACTTCTAATTGTATATTGATAAGATTGCACTTATGCATTTGGGAAGTATATGGGTTTAATAATAAATAACCATAGTATTCATTTGAAATGAATCAGTTTGAGTTATGCTGTAAATGCATGGGATTATTGCTCAATAAAGGATGATCTGAGAAAGATGAAAAGAGCTATGGAGCTTGAGAAGGATATGGCGGATCACTTAAAGTAAGTAGACTCCCCTTGTTTTGGTTTCAATGGATGATTGGTTGGGGATAAGAAATATCCCATTGAATTGAATAAGGGCTTGTGTGTTTTGGTTGGGATATTGAATATCCCATATTTGTGATGATAAATGTTTATATTGGTTTGTGATGTTATCAATACTAGGGATAACTACCATCCCTTGAATTGAATTATGTAATGATTGTTAGTATTGTGTGTATTTGATTATTCTTGTAAATGAGTTTCTATATGAATTGATAAAGGATAAAATATGTGTATAATAGACATTCCCCTAAGTTATACTTATTTGGTTTGAAATGGTATATTGGATAATCGAATGAAAATATGTGTATGTTATTGATTTGGGGGGATAAAAGTCAACCCCTATTAGTTGTCTTGCTGTATATGAGAAATTGTATGATTGGATACACCTGATGGGCATAGAATATTGAATTAGAATAATAAGGATGGGGTCCTCATAATATGATTGACTCATTACATCTTTGATCATGATTGAATTAAACTATGCAAAATTTGGCTTGATTTCTATTAATCGTGTATGCTTGCTGAGTTGTTAGGACTCATGTCTTCTTCTTTTAAATTTTTAGTTGATAGGCCAAGTGAAGAATCTCCACTATGAATTAAGATTAGTAAACAAGATTAGAAGAAATATTTTTGTATGGTATGACTACATGTTGGTATTGGAATCCCTTTCTATATTGGTAATTAATTATAAATTATATTGTAATTAAATGATTGTAAATATTGTGATAGCATGATATAGTACCCCTATAACGTATTGTCATCACAGTATCATATAGATTCTAGGCTATGGGGAGGTTTGGCTAGTGAATTAATTATGATTTGAATTATATTTATTAAAATTGTAGCTCTATGTATGATTTAGAATTATGAATATCGATAATTAGAAATTATGAGTTTGAATATTGTATATCAGGTTTTAAATATTGATAATTCAGAGGAGACTCTGCCCAATTTTGGCAAAATTGTTCCCTTTAAAAATAGGAAATAGTGGGGTTATGGAAAGACTTTCCTTGTTAAGAAGGGAAGTGGTAATGTCTTGCATAGACCCAACAAGGCATAGTCTATCAAATGGTCGAAATGTATAGGGTAGGGGTGTGGGGCGTTACAACTACCAAGAATTTACTTATGATAGAAATTTTGAAGAACCACTTCAGAAGTTCTTTTAAACTATGGATCAAATGACAAAAGTTATAGGTACTTTAATCAGAATTTCTGAAAACCAACAGAATGCAAAAGTCATTACCAACTTTGCCTAACTAATTTGAAAATAATGCCAAAGATTGCAATGGCTAAATCTTTTCAAAGCCAATATAAAGATGATTAAGGTGAAACTTAAAAGTATTTGAACATACACTAAAAATCCTCCAATTCAAGAAGAGCATTCACAATCCTCCATTATTCAACTTTAGCTACTATAACACTGCCAAAGTATTCAAAGCCTTCAAAACCAAACTTGCATCAACTTCAAAAAGTGTTTGAATTTGATATCATTGCATACTTTGTTCATTAATTTTTGTACATTTCTACCTAAGTAAGAGGCATTAATTTGCACATTTCCATTTGAAAAATAAGTGAGTTAGTTGGTAAGATTTGTAAAACCAACAATTTATAAAAGTTTCTAGTTAGCTTAAAAAACTAGTGAGTTAGTTGGTGTGCTTGGAAACCAAATTGTAAAAGTTTCTGGTAAGCTTGGAAAACTAGTAGGTTGTTAGGGAACTTATAAAACCAACAAGTGTTTTAGTGGAACCTGAGTTTAGTAAAGGAGACTGACTCAGAGAAGTGGAGTAGGAGCCTAGGAAGGGTCGAACCCATATAAAAATATTACGTGTATGTGCTATGAGTTGTAGTTTTTTTATTTTAAGCACATCTCTCAAGTTGTTGGCCAAAATTTTTGAAAGCTTAATTCCCCCCCTCCCTTGAGCTACCATCCATTTGGGGACCAATAAGTGGTATCAGAGCTGACTTTACTAGTTAGTTTTTAACTACTACTATATTAACTTGCAAAGAGAATCAAATGGCCAGTATGTTCCACAACACATCTATTGAAGGACATTCCATTTTCAGACCTTTTTTTTGTGGAACTAATTATGGGTATTGGAAGATAAGGATACAAAATTTCTTGGTTGCCACAGATCACTAGTTGTGGCTTGTAGTTAAGAATGGAAAGAATGTTACAAACAAAGAAGATAAATAGACACCTGAAGATATTCAAATAGTAGAACATGATGCTAAGGCAAAGAATTGTCTCTACTATACACTATATTTATCTAAATTTAAAAAGATTTTTGCCTATGATTCAGCCAAGAAAATATGAGATAAACTTCAAGTAGCACATGAAGGTACAAATCAAGTAAAAGAGACTGAAATTAATATTCTAGTGTAGGAATATAAAGCCTTCTCTATGAAAGAATCATAAGACACCTCTGAAATGTTTAGAAGGATTCAAAAAAATCACCAATGGACTAAAAAGATTTGGAGAGAAATATGAAGAACCCAAGTTAGTTAAGAAGATCTTGAGATCATTACCTAGACTTTGGATATTGAAAGTTACTAATATCCAACAAGCAAAAGATCCAGATAAAATGACAGTGGAAGAACTCATAGGATCACTCATGACCTATGAAGTCTTAATGAAGCAAAAGGTTCCAGATGAATTCAAAGGCAAGAAGATTACCTTATAAGATGATTTAGAAAATGAAGAATCTTCAAAAGAAGCCTCAGTGAGTGAAGATGATAGGGATATGACAATAATAACTAGAAGATTCAAAAATATGATAAGGAAGAAGAAATTTGGAAATAACTTCAAAAGCAATAACAAGAGCATGGAAAAAAAGGAGATTTCAATATGTTACGATTACAACAAGTCTAGGCACATGAGATTTAACTATCTAGAACTAGACAAAAAGCAAGGAGACAAGAAGAAAAGGTATAATTCTTACTTTAACCAAAAAAATATTTCTAACAACAAGAAATTTGAAAAGAAGAAGAAAGTGATGGTTGCATGGGAAATGTTGGAGAATATGATGTAAGAAAGCTTGAGTGAAATAGAAGAAGAAAATGAAGCTAAATTAAGTTCACTTAGCTCCAAAGAAAGAAATCAAGAGGAGCATCATATAGGAATAAGTTTCATGGTCATCCATGAAGATGAGCTAAATTAAAAAACTGAAACTTCTAATTTAGAAGAATTATTAGTTGAATTGTATATACATTTCAAAACTTTAAAAGCTAAACAAAAAGAAACAAAAAGAGAACTAGAAAAATAATCTATGAATGCTCTAAGTTAAGATAAGAAAACACTCAGCTCAAAAATAACCAAAACCTTAACATAGAATTTGAGCAAACAAAAGCAAAAAATATGCCCTTAGAAAAACATTGACCTCTACTTTATTCAAACTAAAGGCAAAGAAGAAAAGTAGAGAAAACCAAAAAAAGAAAGATAACAATCATGGAAGAAAATTAGAACCCAAATAGAACCTGATTTGGGTACCAAAAATTATTACTAAAATAATAAACACACCAATATCTATAGATAATAGATTAGTAGCATGTAAAAAGCAATGGGTGCCAAAATATTCTGCTACTAACACACCTAGACGCATTACTAAATGAGTACCAAAAATTATAGCTTGACCCTATTATCATAGGTGTGCTTGAGAGCCATAAATAGCAGCAAATGGTATATTGATAGTGGTTGCTTAAGACACATGAGAGGGGATAAGGAGCTGTTCATAAAATTAAAAGCTAAAATGGAGGAATAGTTACCTTTGGAGGTAATGGAAAATATAGAGTAGTTGGGATTGATAAGATTAGTCAACCTCCTTCTTTTACAGTTTCAAATGTTTTATGAGTAGAAGGATTAAAACACAATCTTTCAAATGTTAGTCAGTTTTGTGATAATGGTTACAAGGTTGTGTTTGAATCACATATATGTTCTATAATAGATAGTTTAAATTCAATAGTAAAAGATGTAGAAATGTGTACTTCATATATTTGAATGATATACAAGTTAAATGTCTTGTTATGAATTATGAAGAATCCTTGTCGTGGCATTAAAGACTAGGACACCAACAAATTCATGATTGAAAAACTATATAATAAAGAAGTTTTTGCTGGCTTACCCAAACTAATGTTTGACCAAAATGAATTGTGTGATGCTCGCTTAAAAGGAAAGCAAGTTAGAGAATCATTGAAATCTAACAAAGAAGTATACACAACTAAATAACTTCAATTGCGACAAATGGATCTTGTTGGGCCAATAAGGACTAGAAGTCTTAGAGGGAAATATTATATATATGTTATTATGGATGAATATTCTAGATTTCTTGGATAATGTTTCTTGCTTCCAAACATAAGACCTTTTCATTCTTTGAAACATTTACTAAGCATGTACAGAATGAACAGGATTCTCATATGGTAGATATAAGAAGTGATCATGGTAGAGAATTTAAAAACTAGAAATTCATTATTTTTTATGAAAGCAATGAAATTTTGCACACATTCTCTACACCAAGAACACCTAAACAAAATGGAGTAATGGAAAGGAAAAATAAATCCTTTTAGGAAATGGTAAGGATAATGTTGAGTGAATATGACTTCAATATTTTTAGATTGAAGCAATGAATACTTCATGCTATATTATTAACAGATTTTTCGCTAGATATATACTTAACAAGACTCCATTTGAATTATATTATGGTAAAAAACCAAACATTTCTCATTTCCACACTTTCGTTTGCAAATGTTTCATTCTTAACAATAGGAAGGAAAACTGAGGCAAAATTGACAACAAATCTAATGAAGGCATTTTCTTTGGTTATTCCATTATTAGCAAGGCATTTAGAGTCTATTTCTAAAAAATAAAACTATAGAGGAATCTATTCATGTAAAATCCAATAAAAGTACTAACCCCTCTATAAGGATAAGCAATTTTGATGATGAGTCAGGAGAACTCATAACATTTGTGGAGAAAATAAAGATACAAGATAAAGATAAATATTCTTTATAATCAAAAATATAAAAAGATGAAGAAGAAACAAATGATGGACCATTCATCAATGAGGTAAACAATGAAGGTAATAATTACTTTCCCAAAGATTAGAGATTCATGCATGATCATCCTGAAAACCAAGTAATTGGTGACATTTATGATAGAGTGAGAACTAGATCTTCATATCATTGAATATGTGATAATTTTGCTTTCATTTCCCAACTAGAATGAACTTGCATAGATCAAACTTTAGAAGATGAAAACTGGATTATAGCTATGCAAGAAGAATTGGATCAATTCAAACATAATAATGTGTGGACGCTTATTCCAAGACCTAACCATAAATCCGTTATAGGAACTAAATGGGTCTTTAGGAACAAATTAGATGAATCTGGTATAGTAATAAGAAATAAAGCAAGATTAGTAGCAAAAGGATACTATCAAGAGGAAGGAACATATTTTGAAGAATCATATGCTCTTATTACCAAAATTGAAGCTATTAGAATGTTACTAGTGTTTTCATCTGTCATGAATTTCAAGCTTTATCAAATGAATGTTAAAAGTGCATTTCTTACTGGTTTCATTAATGAAAAGGTTTATGTAGAATAACCTCCTGGGTTTTAAGATCTTTATGATCCAAAATATGTTTTCAAAAATAAGAAAGCTCTCTATGGATTAAAACAAGCTCCTAGAGCATGGTATGGAAGATTAAGTAAATTCTTAATAGAAAATAAATTTACTAGAGGTAAAGTAGACACCACACTCTTCATTAAGCATGACAAGACTATTATGCTATTTGTTCAAATCCATTTGGAAGATATTATATTTGGTGCAACTAATAACGAATTATGTCAAGATTTCATTAAAGTAATGCATGGAGAATTTGAAATGAGTTTAATGGGTGAGATGAACTTCTTTCTAGGACTTCAAGCAAAACTGATGAAGGAAGCAATCTTTATCCATCAAGCAAAATTCACTAAAGAATTACTCAAAAATTTTGATTTAGAAGAAGGAAAACCATTAGCCACTCCAATGAGTACATCCATTAAAATGGATAAAGATGAAAAAGGTAAATCTATCTGTCAAAAAATCTATAGAAGCATGATAGGATCTCTTTTATATTTAACTGCAAGTAGACTAGATATTATGTTTAGTGTTTGCATGTGTACACGATTCTAGTTAGATCCTAAAGAATCGCATGTAGTTGTTGTTAAAAGAATATTTAGATACCTTTTAGATGCTCCAAATCTTGTCCTATGGTATCCAAAATGTTCAACCTTTGAATTAGTTGGGTACTTTGACTCAAACTTTGTAGGATATAAGGTAGATATGAAGAGTACCTTAGAATCATGTCAGTTTCTTGGAAGCATGATCATATCATGGTTCTCAAAGAAACAAACATCTATAGCTTTATCAACTGCTGAAGCTAAATATGTAGTTGTAGGCAGTTGTTGTGCATAGATTTTGTGGATGAAACAAAAATTAAATGATTATAGTTTAAAGTATCTTGATACTCCTATCAAATGTGATAATACTAGTGTAATAAATTTGACAAAGAATTTAGTTTTGCATTTCAGAACTAAACACATAGAGGTCAGACATCACTTCATTAGAGATTATGTACAGAAGTATGACATCTGTTTAGAATATGTACCAACTGAAAATCAGTTAGCAGACATTTTTACAAAACCACTTTCAGAAGATAGATTCTGTAAATTTAGGAGAGAACTTGGTGTACTATATCCATGTGTATGAAATACATATTACATAATTTAATCATTATATAATGTTAATGATCACATTAAGATGCCTAAGATCATTCATAAATGTTAATTAAATTGCCTTAGAAATAAGTCAGAAACTATGTTACATCATTTAGAATGCTTTAGAAAGTCTGATAGAACACTTAGAATCCTTCAGAAGTAACACAGAAGTTCTGATATAATCTTAGAACAATTAAAATACATCATAGAAGTTTTATGATACCCACTCAAAACTTCTGATGCATGAGCTTAATTGCCCAGAACTTCTGTTTTGAAAACTCCTTCTACACATATGCCCTCAGAACTTTTGAGGTTATTAGCATAGAAGTTCTGATCAACTTCTTATTGGTGCAGAAACTTTGATATAGTGTATTAGAAGTTCAAACCCTTTCAAAAACCCTAGCATTAGAAATTTTGCATATCTATTTGCTATGTTTGAGCCTATTCTTCCGAAAAGTCGATTCAATTTTTTGCATTGTCTACATTTTCCCTCTTAAAATTGTTCTTCTTCTACTTCATTCTCAAAAATCTATCATCCCCAGAATCTCTGAAAACACTCTCCTTTAAAACCCTAAGCTGAAAATCGTTCAAGCTATTATAAATGGCTAGGACAAAGAGGGCGAGAAAGTGAGTTGAAATCTCATCTACAAACTCTAAGATAAGGAGAAGAGAAAACTTAGATGAAAAGACTCTAAGGAAAAAAAGAAGAATAGAAGATTATGTTCTAAAGGTAATCTTTAATAACAATGTTCGACTCAAAATAAGTTTATAAAGTATTTTGAAGGAAGAAAGATTGTGAGAGGAAGAGCTTTTGACTTTGAATTATTCGGAGAAAATGGCTTGAATTTAGAATTGACCAATTGGATTAAGTTCCAAGGCTGGGAAAATTTCATGAGCAATAAGGATAAGTGCTACACTAGAATGGTTCAAGCCCTGGACACAAATTTCAATTGCAACACTAGAAAGTCATGGATTGGAAAGATAGAAATAAATTTTATCTCTAAAAGGTATAAGAAATGCATTCAGTATTCCTAACATAGAACAACAAGAAATAGTTTGACCATCTTAAAGAACTAAGCTATTTTCAAATCTAGTTAGAGTAGAAATTAAAGAAAATGGAAATTACTTACATATTAGCCATCTGAATTTAGATCTTAAGCTTGCTCATATGTTGATCTTCAACAACATATATCCAAAGTTAAGAGGTAGAAATCAAAATTTTGAAAGGAAGCCAAAACTTTATGGGCTATGAAGCATTGGAAGAGAATAAACCTTGCTTAAATTATTGCCGATCAATTATACTTGGTAAAGACATCTACCAAGTATTATCCTCCTTATGGGATAATAATGAGCAAATTTTTGAGGATATCCAACATTGATTTTTCCAAAGAAGATAGAGAAGAGTTCATGGTAAGAGAAACAATAAACAAAGATACTTTGAAGAGAATAAGCTTCAAATCAACTCTATAAGACTGGATTTCTCAAAAGCCTAGAAAAGAAGAACAAATAAAGAGAACAAGAGCTAAAAAATATAGAAGAGACAGATAAGATACTATAGAAGAAGCAACAAACATAAGCGAAGAAGCCATAGGAAGAAATGAAGAAGAGACAAAATAAGAGGATAGAGAGGAAAGTACAGCAGTAGTTCCCTCCAGACCTACCCAAACTCAACAACAGTCTTCCATCCCTCCACGTCAACAACCCACCTACTTAATTCCATAAAACTTTGACACCATTCTTTCAGCCCATCTACTACCTATTCTCATAAGGTTAACCAATCTTTAAACCCAAAACTCAAATCTCAACCTAAAGATGAATTCAATCACCAGCTCACAAGCTAGATAAACTGATTGTTCAAATTAAAGCTGTTAAAACCCAACCTCAAACTAAACATTCACCATCCTACCCTTTCTCTCACCAACTACATTACAAATCCCCTTGACCAATTCTTTTCCCTACACATTCATCATCTTCCATTTCACTGCATTCACTCTAGCTCCAGAATTTGTCCAGCCCTAGGCTAAACAATTTTAAGATATTATTCAAACTTCTACACAGACACAACCCTATTCAGTCTTTCCAAAATTCATACGCATTGAACCAATGCCCAATCTACCAAAAGATTATCTTTCTAATCCCTATAAAGCTATTGTTAGATATGGAAAGTGTCCCACCAGATCACTTTTTACATTTTGATTTTCTTCCTGTAGGGCCATCAATCTATTTGGATTGGTCTTATTATGATTCATTTTGTCAGGAAAAATTATTCCAACTCAAAAATGAACTTCCTCCACATCTACAAAAGATAACTCCAACTCCTCCACCACCTCCTTCAAAGCCAAAGGATGAAAATTGTGATATTATTCTTCATATTTTTCATCCAATCAAACTCACATATTTTGAATTCAAAGCTTAATCAGATGTCAACTCTGCCATCTCCAGAATGTTTCTATTGCATAGTCTTATCATCCATCCTTCAGCACTTCCATTTCCACAAATCACTGATCAGATTGCTCTTTCCAAAATTCAACCAATCCTTGATCCTCCTCTCACAACCATAGGTCATAAAATCAACATCCCTCAAGAACCTTTCCAAGATGCATATACTGAAAAACTTCTTCAAATGCTTCTAGAATCAAAGCCTCCTGGAATAACATTTTCATCTCCTTCAGGTCAATATCACTTTCATAATTGAGGAAGAGCTTTGATTCTACTAAGAAGCTAATTTGCAAGCTATTATTAACAATCTTCCTCTTCCTTATCCAAAGCTTACCGATTCATCACTTCTTCACAAAATATGGGTGAGTTATTCAAAACTAGCCTCCTCACCTAAACCAAAAACGTTACTTAAAATAGCTAAAAAATAAAAAACCTCACCCTCTCCAAAAACAGCTACAAAAATAAAAACATCCAAAAAACCACCTTTTGTCCCCACAAAACAAATTGTACAAACCAAACCCAAGAGGAAATCTAGAATTCCAATTCCAAAAGTTCACAAAAAGGCTTATCATCCTCGATATACTTTGTATTATAAAGAATACATGGCTAGAATGAATGCCAACACTGAAGCCATTCTAACCTACAATATAAAACCAAGAACTTAAATTACTACTATATTTAACTCACATCTTCCTTTTCTGATTACATTCATTTTTCCTTGTGATGTTACTTCTTTGTGCTATGCTTTTTCTGCTATATCTCAATTTTCCATGATGCATGTTATTTTGTTCTCATGTATATCAATTACTCTTGTTATATAATTTAACTATCACTCTAATGTATATATATATTTTGGCATTTTAATGCAATTTCTTTCTTATTCCCTTTTACTTCATTCTTTTTGAATATGACAAAAAGGGGGAGAGAAATAAGAGAAAAGAAAAATGAGAGATAGAATATAACTAAGTATATTCAGGGTACATACATTTAAGAGGAGCTTACCCATAATGGTGGAGCCCCACTAAGCAAATAGAAGTATAATGCATAAATTACATATTTTGAATTTTTTATGAAAGGTTTATCACTCAAATGTTTTGTCATCATAAAAAAAAAGGGGGACAATGTTAAGTCTAACCCCTTTACTAAGCTTGATGTTGATGATGAATGAGATTAAACAACTTAGTTTTGATGAGGAACAAACAAATGAGTGAAGAATTAAGGTACTAATAGATTACTTTCTAAAGGATGCAACATTAAATATTAAAAAAGATCAAGGAGAGTAACTACTAGAAATAAAATGTGTTAATTGAAAATTATTATATTAACCCTTCAAAGGAAGATATTCAAAAGAAATGCTCAAATAAAAGATTGTTCAAAAATCATTAGGAAGTAAATTTGAATTTGTTCTATAACTTGGCATAAGAAGGATTTAAGAGTCAAATCAGAACCTCCTCAAAAGTACTTCAAAAACACATTAGAAACAAAATACAAAACTCAGAAGCACTCAAAAGTTATCAAACGTATCGCAGAACGATGCCATAAGTAGATTAGAACCTCCTCAGAATTAGGATGTAGCATTATTGCACATCAGAAGACAAATAAAAGTTTTCTCTAAACTTCAAAAGTACTTAAGAAGCTAAGCAGATAAACTTTCTACACTTAGAATTTCTTCAGAAGAACAAACAAGAATAATACTAAGGCATACAAAATTAATCTAAAAGTAAAAACTCAAGTCAGAGTCTTCTTAGAAGATCCTCAGAAACAAGACAGAAAAATATCAGAAGTAAAATGGACCCTCAAAAGTATCATTCAATATTCAGAAGTACCTCAAAAGAAATATCAAGGCATATAGAAGTATGCAAGAAGAGACTTGGGTATCATAGAAGTAACTCAAAATGATGACACAATACATGGAAGATCCTTAGAAGTAACTCAAAAGCATTCTTAGAGGCATTTTCAAAAGGCATAAGTTAAAGAAGAATAACATAAGCAAAATCTAAGTTCCATAGATATATCAGAAGTTACTTAGAAGTTCTTTAGAAGGTTAGTATATGACCTTTGAAGGATAAAACAATGCACAAAAAATTTGAAGAGGATACTCCCAAGAAATTACTTATCACAAAAATTCTGAAGAACTACTTCAGAAGTTCTGTTAAGCTATGGATAGAATGACTGAAGTTCTGGTTACTCTACTCAGAATTTCTGAACACCAATAGAATGCAAAAGTTGTTACCAACTCTACTTAACTAATTTGAAAATGATGCCAACGAATGTAATGACTAAATCTTTTCAAAGCCAATATAAAAATGATTAAGTTAACACTTAAAAGTATTTGAACATAGACTGAAAATCCTCAAATTCAGGAAGAGCATTCCTCCATCATTCAACTCTAGCTGCTATGACACTACCAAAGTATTTAAAGCCTTCAAAACCTAATATACATCAACTTCAAAAGGAGTTTGAATTTGATCTCATTGGATACTTTGCTCATTTAATTGAGTTTTAATTTTTGTACATGTCTGCCATAGTAAGAGGCATTAATCTATACTTTTCCATTTCAAAAAATAACTGAGTTAGTTGGTAAGCTTTATGAAACCAACAATTTGTAAAAGTTTTTAGTTAGCTTGGTAAACTAGTAAGTTAATTCGTGATCCTGGAAACCAACATGTATAAGTTAGTTTTTGAACTTGAAACTAAAGTATATAAATTAGTTGATGAGCTTAGAAACTAACATGTAAAAGTTTTCATTCAGCTTGGAAAACTAATAAATTGTTGGTGAACTTGTAAAACCAACAAGTGTTTTAGTGGAACCTAAGTTTAGTATAGGTGACTAACTCAAAGAAGTGAAGTAGGAACCTAGGAAGAGCCGAGCCACTATAAAAATATTGTGTATTTGTTGTGAGTGATACTTTCTTTTATTTTAAGCACATCTCTCAAGTTATGGGCCAAAATTTTTGAAAGCTCAATTCATCCCCTCTGTTGAGCTACCATCTAGTTAGGGACAAAAATGATTGCAAGGAAGAAGAATAGATGGAAGAGAACATGGAAAATAGGGTGATTTAACAAGAACGATAGCTTGTGAAGGAATTTGCATGCCCTACCATTAGAATATTGCCTTCATGCATTGTTTTAGATAATGATGCCAAGAATTATGAGCTGAAACATATACACTTTAATATTCTTCCTTCTTTTCATAGTGTTGCTGTAGAAGATCCTTTAATTTTTTATGCATTATTTTTACTCCACTATTTAAACCTTTACTTTGCAAGGACCTTTTGAGGATTGACTGTGTATGAGATGCTTTCCACACACCTTGAAGGATGCAACAAAAACCTAGTTCATGACATTAGCTCTTGGTTCACTTACCACATGGGATGTAGTTTACAACAAGTTCATTAGTAAAATTTATTCTCATGCTAAATCGTAGAACTAAGAGGTAAGATAACAAATTTTGCTCAGATGGAAGGTGAGGCATTCAATGAGGCTTAGGATAGATTTAAGGTAACGCTTATACAATGTCCTCACCATTGGTTTCTTTTAGAGTTGCTAATTCAATTTTCTATGATAGACTGACACAACCATGCCAAGCTATAGTTGATAATGCTATAGGAGGAGCAATGTGAGAGAAGACCCTTGAGAAAACTTATGAGTTGTATAAGATGCTTGGGGATCACTCACAACGAAAAAGTATTAGAGGTAGATCAAGAGGAATGTATGAAGTGAATTCTAACAATGAGCTTTCTATGCAAATGTCAAAACTTACAAAGCAAATGATTATGATGTGCTCCATGTTGATGAACCATAAACAATTCATGCCTAATGAGGTATGTTCTACTTGTGGTATTTTTAGACACTAATACAATGTTTGTCCTTCTAGGTAGAGTTTGAAAATTTTTTGGGACAAGCCAATGTGATGAACTTCTACGACCAGCAACCCTGTAATGATCCATATCCTAGTTAGAGAAGTCATCCCAATTTTTCATGGAACAATAATTAGAATTAGATTCAAGCTGGAACTTATTTTCAACCAAAGAAGCTAACTCCAGAAGAGACCATGCAAAGTTTTATCGAGGCAACCCAGACTCAGTTCCAGAATAATGAAGCAAGATTCTAGAACATGGAGGCATCCATGAAGAAGATAAAGACTCAGTTGAGCCAGATTGTAGAGGTTGTGTAGAGTCACACATTTAGGAAGCTATCAAGTCAGCCAGAGTAAGCTAATGTGATTACAATGTTGAGTAGTGGTAAGGTAATGATGATAAAGTTAGTGATGTAATTAACAATTCTAATAGTTTTGTAGATGATGATGAGGATGTGAATGCTAGGAGAGTTGTGTTACCAGATCTTAATCCTCTACTCGACTACAAGCCACCACCACCTTATGATCCACCAGTCCCTTTTCCTAAGCGTTTGATGTAGAACAAAGTTATTGAAAAATCTTGTGATGGCAATGAGCAAATTCTGATTTTATATATCTTACCACAAGAAAAAGGTAATGAGATGTTCGAAAATCTTAAGGAAGGTTCAACAAAGGAGGAGATCAAAGAGAAATTAGCATTGAAGTAATTACCTCATTCTTTAAGGTATGCTTCTATAGGTAATGATTTATTCTTTCCAATGATTATTTCTTATTCTTTCATAGTTATGGAGCAAGATGCACTTATGCAATTCCAAAATCATACTGTGAAGTTTGATATTTTTAAAGAGATGAAGCTACCAAATGAGGAAAGAATTGCCTCAAGATGAATAGAGTGGATGAAAGCATTGAGGAATTTTTAGGAAAGTCTAAAAACACAATGGAAGGAGATGAGTTGGAATATGCTGAACCATTCAACTATGTTTTGGGAACACCTAAATTTTACAAGTCACTACCAATTTTTAAAGAGTTGGAATACCAAAAAGCCAAATTTCAATTCAAAGATGGAAGCACATAATCTGGTTGAGACTTTAAACAAAGCACTTCTTGGAAGTTTTCTGAATTTTTTTTATTTTCCTAGAATTTAGCTTAGTTTTTTATTTATTTTCTTTACTTTTAGGATAGATTTTTTTTTATTTCTAGTTACTGTGTGTTTTGCAGAAGGAGGAATTATGTCTTTAGAAAGGAAAAAGCACCAGTACATTCAAAGGGAGATGTCCATCTTGTAGCTTTAAGAGGAACTCAATTAGCTTTCAAATGATGCCAAGTCCATTCAGAAGATGAGAATGCATTTCATTCAGAGAATCCATTGATCTAAAACTTCTTTCATTATTTCACATTGAGGATAATGTTCGGTTTGAGTTGGAGGTGTTTTGGGATTTGCATTCTAGCGCTTTCAATTTTTGGGCAATTTTTTTTTTGAATTTAATTATACTTTTGATGAGCTTCACTTTTGATAACTTAGTTAAAGAAAATCCATGAGCAATTGTGCTAACATGCTGAATTTGAATAGGTTAGATTGATAATTTTCTCTTAATGATCAGTAACATATGCTAAGTTTTTTATTACCATTGCATATGATTTATAAGGACAGATAGGTATTACCTTGTGATTTAATGATTCTTGTGCTAAGTCCTTCTTTTTCATGAATGATAAAAATATCATTGAGCACCTTATGTTATTATCATGCGAAGTGTATGTTGATTAGTTGATGATGATGTGAATTCAGTAACATATTTTGATTAACATGGGCATGTTAGAACTTGTTTGACTTTCACTTATAGCAAAATCCTAGATAACATGTTTACTTGGAAATGATTTAGGCATTCTTTGATTAGTTTGAGTCTTTTGAGCTAATCTAGTAAATTCATGTCAATAATGATCCCATTGAGCTTGAATGAAAGAATGACATGTGCAAAGCATGTGAAACTCCACCATTCGACTTTTCTTTCTTTAGCCTCAACATCCAGACTTTTTTAGCTTTAAAAACCATGATTGACCTATTAAGAGACATATTTTATGCACATGGTTGTTAGAGAGTTATAAGAGAACAAAATAAGATAAGTTTGGGGTATTAAAAAGAACAATGTTACAAAGAAGAAGAAAAAGGACAAAAGAAAAGATTAAGGAATCCTCTTTTAATTAGGGGGATCATACCTCCATTAACTCAACAGAAAATAAGTTTGGGGGTATGGTAGTAATATAGCCCATAAGTGGGGGGATCACATTCTAATAAGCTTGACAAAAAATAAGTTTCGGGGTATGATAGTAATAAAGCCCATAAGAATAAAAATAAATAGAGAAATTCCCACATAAAAAGTTAAGAGAGTGAACATTCATATGTAATTTAGTACGATCTCTTACTTTATGAACCCTTACTTCTTTTCTTTCTTAGCCAAACCCAAGGCCCCATTACAAGCTTAACAAAGACCTATTGATCCAAGTGAATAGAGTTGTCTACATTAGTGGAAAGGGATTATGAAAGGCAAGCTTATGGGGTATTTTTTTAAAGATTATTTTAATCACTGGTTTGCACATTGTTTATAGAAATGCATGAATGTTGTTCACTGACATCAATCTTTGTAATAAAATGGTGAGTGAGTATCATCTCCATAGGGATGGTGTGTGAGTATCGTCTCCATAGGGACTGGTGATTTTAATTAGTCACTAGCTATTTCAGTGCATAATTATAATTTTATCTGGAAAATCAAATAATTGGAATTTAACTAATAACTAAAAAGAAGGGTAGGCTTTTATTGGAAAGAAATCAAGGTAAAGAAGCTCTAGATGATTGACTTCACTTGTGTTTTGATCATGGGTTCATCAACTTAATATGCCTTAAGTAGTTTCATCAATTTATAGATTAAAAATCCAAATGCGTTTAGCCTCCTCTCCTGAGTGGCAAGCTAAATATCTACTATCAATATTCTAACTTGAACATTCTTATAAAAATTGGGATATTAATAATGCATTAAGATATGTGGTTTCTTTTAACTAATCTTATATAACCTAGAGACTTCCCCAAGACATCCAACATTACATATCATTATCTTGAGATCTCATTCAGAATTACCTCTTCCGATTGTTGAATTCTAAATGTTGTATCATTCGATAAAGGGTCATTAAATCGAAGGCATTAATCACACAACATCACAAATAAATATTTGAAACATATTCAATAACATAACTCGTTGATTAAACCTTGACTTCAACACAAGATCCATCTCCCCTCTAGAAGGAAAGATTTAGCCACTCATATTCAAATCAAAAGACAGCTTTATCATTCAACATTATCTAAAATCCAAATATAGAGTTTAATCCAGGTACAATTGAAGAATGAGAAGTAAACATTAAAAGATTTGAGAGTGAAAATGGAAACAAACTCTTCTCCTTTGGTTTCCCTTGCTGAAAATAGGCTTGAAGCATGTCTCTCTAGGAAATCCTTTTTCTCTTCTCTTCCCAAGCTCCAATCCAATCTCCAAGCTGCTCCCACGATGTATAAGATCCCACTTTAGGGTGACCTCTCTGAGCTTTTTATATTCCTTCCTTCAATAGTGATCTTTTTATAGCTTTTCCACAAAATCCCAAAAGATCCGGTGTTGTTTCCAACACTTTTAGAAAATTTGGATCTATGTCTTTAGCTATAGTGTCACGACATAGTGTTGCAGCACAAGATCATCTAACTCCTAAAATGCCTCATTGTGTTGCCACATGGTGTCGCAACATTGTGTCGTGGCATTGCACTACTACCCAACTTGCTGCTTTGAGTCTATGTCGCGACATTGTGCCATGACATAGTTTAGCCTTTCCAATGTGGCAACATGGTGTCGCAGCATTACGCCTACTATCTTCTTATGCATTTGTTGTGCCATGGCATTGTACTTGCTGTCTTTGTGTTGTTTCCAATATCACAACATGGTGTTGCGACATAGTGTCGCAACATACTACCTTGACATTGTGCTATGACAAGGAGTTGTCTCTATGGGATTTTATCTTCTCGCCTTCATTTTTCATGCTCCATCTCATCTACTTTGCTTGCAACCATACATAAACATTAAACTCATTATTTTAACTTGAGAATGGCTGAAAAACATGCTAAAAGTTATCTTGAGATTGCATATATAAGTGAATATTATTCACTTATCACATGTAGCATGAAATTGATGCAACACACATGCACATTTTTACTTCATGAAAGAATCAATGAAGCATGAGTTTCATGAGATTACTTATCAAGTGTCTTGAATGATTTTTGAATTATGAGTATATGAGTACTTTGTCTGGCAAGTTACTGATTGTTCGAGAGAGATTTTCCTACCTGATTCAGGAGTTCATATTGCTACTTTGCTCGAAGATGATCAAAAGCTAAGTTTAGGGGTATTTAATAAGCTCATAATTTATCATATTTTAATACCTAAATTTAAATATTTTGGATCCTTAATTGGCATGATTTCATTAATTCATATCCACATTATATCAAATATTACACTCAATGGATTTAATTTGTGTTTCAGGTAAATTAGTGGAATTTAGGTCAATTTGGGCAAAAACATGTTATTTTTGGCAAAGCAATCTTTATGGGGACATGTACCATTATGAGAGCATCAATCCTAGCTATTAATTAAGAATTAATCATGCTAGTAAAGTGAGAGTATGCAGTTGATTATAAATTAGACAGCTAGTTGATAGATTGCTGGATGCATGGTTGAGATCAATTGCTTAAAGATGAAATAATTACTTCAATTATAATTTAATTAGAACTTTCACACATTATTTTTAAAGTATTTTTGGGTTGTTTTAATTTTAATTTTATGCAAATCAGATGGTGGAACATGTGTGCAGTAATTCAATTGAAGAAGGACTTATATTTTTGGATGCTTCATGAGCAATAAAAATTATAATATTTTAGTGGTAGTTCAAGGCAAAATATAGTATTAATATATGATTATTTGGAAAATGTCTTTAACTTAAAAGTTTTATCCATTGAAATTATCTATCTAAAAAATTAATAATCACATGATTCAGAGCTATTATGAGGAAATATGCCAAAATACTATAATTATCTCTAGAGATTTTCTGAACGTGATGTGCATTAATACATGCTAATTTAAGGCCATTTTTGGCATATATATGGGATGATTCAAAGAAAGTGTTCAAAATAATATATATATATATATATATCATGAAATTATTTTTCCAATGAATTAAGAATCATGTGATTTTGATATCATATGAGAATGTTATAATGAAAATACTAAAATTGCTCCTGATGGACAGACTTTATGTGTGGAAACATCATAGTTTTAGCAATTGTATATTTTATGTACAAAATAATTTGAGGAATTCATATGAAGGTGTAAGAGAACCCTAAATTGGGTTATTTAAAAGGTGTTTAACATACAAAAAAGGGATGTGGAGAGGAGAAAGTGGTGGTACACATCTTTGGAGGAGAATTCTACAAGAGAGCAAGAGGGAGATTTCAAGTTCTGCAATATGAGTATTTTAAATATTATTTTTCTTATTATTGTCATGAACTAAATTTCTTCTCTAGGGCAATGATGTAGCTCTCCTTGGTATTCTTTGTTAAATAAGAATTATTGGTTAATCAATTCGATTTTATCTTATTTCATTCATTGTGATTATTATAATCATCTAATTTATTTAATTGCTTGATCACCAGTTCTATGAATTAGATTGATTGCTTGAGAAAATATGGTTAACGTAGATGCCATATGCTAAACCATGTTTTAAGAGGTCTCTTGAATGAATGATTAGATGGTTAAGGTAGATGTCATTTGCTAAACTATTCTGCTTGGCTCATTAAGTTCCTCTTATCTTCAAGAGTTTTCAACTCAATTAAACTACACACCATAGGTAATTAGAACAAGAGAGAATACTTAATTTAAACCTAGACACCAAATGGTTATAATCATATATTAGATGGAACAAACCCAAGATAGTGAATTGACACCAATATCCTAACATCATAGGATATCATTGAGTTATGAAATTGGATCCTTAGACTTTTACGAATTGTGAATCTCTTTTATATTACTAATTACCATTATTTTCTATTATTTATCCTTATAATTTGATTTATTTTTGTCTTTATTGTATTTTATATCTTATGATATCATAGGATATTTTATTTTTTCTTATGAACTAAAACCCTTTTTCTAGGGTGAAGATGTGGCCCTTTTTTTATACAATTTGCTTGTGTTTGATTGAATACAATGATATATATATATATATATATCTTGATCAAAAATAATGACATGCTTATGAATTGCTGAATGACTTATTAAGCTTTATTTGTTTATTTATGAATGCTGAATTGGTATAGTCTTATATACTGATTTACATTGAATATTGTTATGAGTTGAGCGAATTGATGGGTGCATTTGATCAAAGCTTGTATTTTGGGTTAATGATGTAATTTAGTATGAGTTTAGTAATTTGATTAAGAATTGGGATACATACTTGAATTTGGATATTCATCATAATACAATTGTTATGTAATTGAGAATTTAATGCATGCTTTGATAATTTATGAACTAAAGTCAATAGCATGGTTAGACTTGGAAATTAATTAGAATTCACTTATGAATATGATGATTTGAATAAATTAGCATGTATACCATGATTATGCTAATTTAGTTGAAGAGATTTGGTATTTTCTCATATGACTAATAGGGACTGTTACTTTGAGTTCATACTATTTAGGTTAATGATCTAATGTGATCTACATTTGAGTTAGGTCATCTAAGAAAAATTTGAGGCATGCTTTGATTATAAATGAAAATTTGATGCATCCTTAGATTGGAAGGCATACTTAGATTGGAATGCATGCTTGGATGGGAATGTATGTTAGAAATTGTATATTAGTAAAATAATATTGTTATAGAATTAAGATTGAATACCTATTTGGGCAAATATAATTACTATGTAATTGAAATGAGATACTTGTTTTGGGAACAGATTGATATTAAATTGGTTCTAGGTTAACTGTTAAATGATTGAATTACTTTGACTTCGATATATAAAACATTATGTACAGGTAATGTAGAATTATGTGATGTGCCCCATGTGGCATTTGAATTTGTGTGGTAGTAGGATTGGAAAATTGGATGGTACTAGGATAGCATGTAGATGTGAATATCATGGAGATTGGTTTGGGTTGGTTATTTGATTAGTTATTGGATTGAGGTTGGATATTTAGTTATTGGTTAGCAGTTGAACATTTGGTTATTTAATAAGTTTGGATGCTTTGCTATTGGATTAATGTAACACATGTGGTGTTAAAGTTTGATAATTATATGTTGATTAATAAATAAATTTGGTTTGAAAGGAATTAATGCAAGTATAAGTATGATGATGCAAATTACAAGTGGATGCAATTTAAATTTTGATTTGATTTTTGATTATTTGAGGGTGTGAAATGTGAAAATTATACCATTATTATGTGAAAAAATAATGAGAAATAAATAAAAAAGAAAATATGGAAAAAAATAGAAATATAGGTAAAAAATGGGGCAGTAGGGTGGACACCGTGGCTTGGAAAAGGATTCCATGACGT
The DNA here is from genome assembly GCA_036873735.1 of Pouteria campechiana. Taxonomy (NCBI): domain Eukaryota; kingdom Viridiplantae; phylum Streptophyta; class Magnoliopsida; order Ericales; family Sapotaceae; genus Pouteria; species Pouteria campechiana. The sequence continues at coordinate 23,025 of JAYJMB010070233.1, forward strand.
CGGACTAAAGAATGGGGCAATGTATGGTCAGATTTTTCCATGACGCAGCATGGATTGGACACTGCCACATGGGATCAAATTTTGCTAAGGCAATGGCACTCCATGCCACGACATCCAATTCCACACCATGGCGTGGGTTGGTGTTAAAGGCGAGACAACCCAATTTTTGGCCATTTTTCGTCCCATTTCTTATCTAATTTGTCCTATTCTTTCTTCCCTTTTGCCCTAGCCCCATTATACATGAGTTCTAGCCATTTTAGCTAAGAAATAATCTTTCCTATCTAAAAAAGCTTGTGATCTTTTAGTTAAACCTAAATTTCATCCTTTTGAACTGTGAAAAATGGTAGAAGATGGAAGAAACATTGGATTTCCCCCAAATGGATGGAGCCACATGGAGTTGGGAGTTTGGTCCTTTGTTTGGGAAGGATAGCTACGCTCATAAGTGATGGTAAGTTTGATTTCTCAATTGAATCTCAAATTTTAGATTTTAGAATTTTGGGGAAAAGTGAATTTTGGGATTTAAATTGATGCATGTGCTTATAAATTCATAGGAGAATGATCTAATGAAGTAATTATTGTGATTTAGCTTGCAAAATTCTAGATTTGACATGATTAGGGTTTTTATGAATAGTAAAAATTAAGGATTTCCTAAATTTTATTGAATTAATCATGGGATAAATGATTAATGACATGATAAGTATCTTTTAGAACATGTTTGGAGTGATTTGAATCAGTGGAATTGAGTTTTGGGCTATGCCTAGTTAGGATTTAAAGAGAATTTTTGCGAATAGGCTATGTAAGCTATGAATTGAATAACCTAAAAGCTTAACTGAGTTAATTATATATTACTAAAATTCTAATCATGTGAGATATTAGACAAATATGTCAGATAAGAAAGTTTCTTATGATAATTGTGAAGAAACCCAAAGTTAATTGGCATTTATTATATGTTTGATGATTATAGCCTGAGATTGGCTATAAATAATATATTATAATTGGCATTGGCCCTATACAGGATGATCTGAGAAGGATGAAAAGATAAAGTTAGAGGAAAGAGGTTTGGAGCAAAAGGCCTAAGGTAATTAGGCGGCCCCTTTTTTGTGATTCAAATGTATGGATGGGGATAGTAGTTGATGGCTCAAATTTAATACCTCGCAAGTGCACGGTCGATGTGTAGTCTAGTGTGCTTATGCAAGGGTCGATCCCA
>JAYJMB010070244.1:21992-37463 GCA_036873735.1 Pouteria campechiana
TTTCTTTCTTTCTTTTTGTTAGTTTTATGCTAGATGAGAATTGGGGATGCATTTTCGTTTTGAATGCAGAGGCATGTGGGCGATGATGCATTGGAATTGAAAGCAATCCGCCAGGTTTTTCGTTTTCCCCTTTTCTTTTCTTTTACCTTTTTTCTTTCCCACTCTCTTTTTATCTGTAATTTGTTTTTCTCCACGGAAAGGTAAGGAAAATTATATTGGATTAAATAAAAAAAATCATTAAATGATGTGCTTCTAAACAGTTGAGGATTCTCCCAGCCCAGTGAGCTAATTGAGCCCTTTGTATAATTGGATGACAATCTTTCCATCTTCCAAAATGGATTTGATTCTTGAAATTAAACATGACGTTTCAAATTTCTTTCTCCTTGCTGGATTATTAAAGAAAAACTCATTAAATAAAACAAATGAAAAAAGAAAGACATTTCATGGTCAACTGATGGTGAAACCTCCTTACAAAACATGCTTTGGGTTAGACATCTCATTAGGAAATGATCTTTCCATCTTTGTTGGACTGACATTTTAATATGTTGCTTTTATATCACTTCTCAAGAATGCAACGATAATGGCTATCTCAGGTCTCAAACCAGAACACCCTTCAAAGCTCAGACTTTCTTCAATCATTCTTTTCTATGTTTCTTTCTTTTTATTCTTTTTTATTTTTAATAATTTGGTGTCCTCCTGTGGCTTAAGACCATGAACCATAGTGCATGGGATTTAACCCATGTGGGGAAGTTTTCAAGCTATCCTACCTTCATGCATTGTTGATGAAATGCATTCAGTTCATGTATTTTTTGTGCCTCCATTCTGTATTTCTGGGTTGTTCATCTCGTGGCTGGCTGCTGCCTCTTGACAAATAATGGGCTGCAGATTACTCCAAGTTATTGCCCTCTAAATGCATTTAGCCAACGGTCCATATGCAATAAAGAAAAAGCCCACCCCAGATGTTCGTATTGCTTAATGGTGGAGCTTAATGGTGGAGTCTTTCATTCCATCCCTGTTCACAGTTGAGCTTGTTGTTTCAACTGGCACTGTTATTTAACAACAGCTCCTGGCTGTATGGCATGCTCCTTGCTTGCATTGGAGTGCTAGTCATTTAGATTACCTTTCATAACAGTATTTATTCATTATGCAGCTTTGTTTGGCTTGTGTTCTTGCAGGATGTGGGTAAACATGTAAAGGAGCCTGCTGGAATTGTTTATAGAGTTGAAGATGATAGTTCTGTAATTGGTCAGATTTCTTCTAGTGACAATTCCATTGCCAGTGATGCTGGAAAAGCTGAACAGGGTTATAATGAATTGGAAGGAAATGGTTTGTCAATTTACTTTATAACATAATGAAATTAAATTTCATATGAGATGTTCTTTTGGACATGGTTTTAATTACTTTTTTTCTTTTGAATATTCAGGTATTAATAGAGGCATTGAGAGAAGAAATCAACGCACAACCAAAATGGTCTCATCTAGCAACAAGGTGCAATCTTTGTAGACTCAATATGGAATGAGGTTACTTATTTTTCTTTTCTTCCCTTGTTGAAACGTAAGTGTTACTGGGCCTTGAATTGGGCTTCTATGAGTTTCTGATAGATGGTTTGGTGTTGGTCTGTCAGAAGTTTGCTGCAGTGAGAAAACGATTGAGTTATAGCATGTAAGGGGACATAGTTGTAAAGAAACTTAAGGGTTGTTTGGTAGCATGTGTTTGGATTCTGCTTAAGTGCACAAACCCAGGATTTGATATCACGAGATTTGCATGCTGTCAGTTTGGATTTGAGAATTTCAAAACTAGTACCAAATTCTTGGGGCAATGGCAGAAAGCTTTAGCCTGGAGTTCCTGTCTAAAATATGCAAAGGCCAATCCACCCAACACCTTCTTAGTTTGATTTATGCAGCGTTGTGAGCATGCCATTCAATGGGCCTGATGGAACATTTGTGGAATACACAATATCTTGTTTTTGTCACATTCCTTTGTTCCTGTATGATGCCCTACACTCATGTCTTGTTTGTTGATTTCTTCCTTTGTACATATGGAAGAAGCATCATTCCATGTAAAATCTACTTTTATTAATGTATTTATGATCCCTTCCTAATGCCACACATTAACAGCAATCTATCAAATATTAACCAAATCACGAATCATGCTGAAGGTAAATAGATGCCTAGGCTTGGAAATGCTTTGGAAATAAGTCATGAATCAACCAAATCATACAGTTCCTTTCAAGCATTGAATTCCTAGGACAAAACTTCTGGTGAATTCTCAACCCTTTATAGTATTGAGGATCACAAATCTTGCTTTGCTTGGAGATTCTCTCTCCTCCAAATAGCACATTCCTTAAGTTCCTTTGAATTATTTTTCCATGATAAAATGTCTACTAAATTCCCATTATATATTTATATCTAAATGTCTACTAAATTCTCAATTATATATTCATATCTATGGGTGGTCATCTTGCCAGCCTATAAAAAGTAATGAGACTTTTCTGCTGATCCATCTTAGTTTTAAATCAGAGGCAACCTGGATGGATGTCTAAGGAAGGAGAATCAAGTAGGCCTTCACAGTCTTGGAGAGGAACAGATGAGAAGATAAGACAGATGAAGGATCAACTTGTCATGGCCAAGGCATACTTGAATTTTGCATTGGAAGAGCATAACTCACATTTGGTAAAAGAGCTGAGACTGCGGATAAGAGCGGTAGAGCATGCAGTTGGTGAAAACACAAAGGATTCAGATTTGTCTCGGAGGTAAAGATATACTGTATCATCCTTTTCTCTTTACTGTGGACTGCTTAAGAAAGATTTGTTAACAAATAATTTTGTCTGAAAGTGATAAGTGATGGAGTTTTAACTTTGTCTGAAGTGATTATGAACAAATTATTTGACCACCTCTATTCCATTAAAAATTAGGTACACCAAACTTGTAGGATTCTTCTCTTTTGTAATGGGAAGTGCTCGTATAACTTGCATAGATAAAAATTGGGTCACTTCATCTAACCAGGGGTGACTGAATGAATCCACCTTGTCCACTGCATACATAAGTCGTAGCCACATGTTTGGCCTTGATTCTTAAATCTGGTTAATTCATCCTTTGTTCACACATCTAACCAAGGCTAACTGAATCAATCCACCTTGTCCACTGCATTCATAACCATTGTTCGGCCTTGGTTCTTAAATCAGGTTAATTCAACTTTAGTTTGGACATAAGCACTAAAGATTATTCTTGAAATCTAAATCTCTATTTTTTTTCTTGAGATTTCCTGTGGGGTATGGAACTCAACCGTGGCTGAAATGTGGACCTCTCACATGTGGAAATGCATCTCTGGCTGCTGCACTAAGTAGTTGGATGCCTCTATGTTCATGTGATAAGGCCTCGCATGATTTTTGAATATTCTGATATTCTGCAACTCTTTTTTGCTTCTCAGGTGCATTAGGTTAATGGATTAGGTGGTATACAAAATTCTTCATGAATTAATGATTGGCATCCCCTGACAACATTTTCTTATTTCATGGCCTATTTGAGGTTAGATTATCATGTTTTTGTGTCATGGCGATCATGTGGCATGCCTTGTAGATGGAACACATCTCCCAAGTTCCACTCGTACAATCTCCCTTCATTACACTTTCTCATCATTGAATCAACATTATTGGTTTTTCTGTGATTCAGAATACTGTTTTACCAATCTGATGTGTGATTCTATTGCCTGTACTACAGTCTATGAGTCACAAGGTTAGTTTGGTTAACAATGTTAGTATTTAGCGTTTATGATATAGATGGTATAGAAAACAACACCGCAGGAAGGTTATGTGGTTAACTGAGCAATGGACTGTCTATATTCTGGCTTAGGGTTGTCAGTGGGTTTCAGCCAATGTGGCTAGGGTCAGGTCTGTCTGTGTTTTGCATTGATGACCCATCTCGATAAATTGGTTGACCAGTTTTAGATCAACTGAATTGGACTCAATTCATATTCTGGACAAAAGTAAAAACACTTGGGAATTTTGAACTTGTCCAGGAAAGTTGAGTTTTTCTTGCCTGCTTCCTTGTGAGGGCTACTATTCCTTTTTTCTTTTTCTTTTTTTTTTTTAAATCTCTTACATATTTCAGTCAGAATAATTATTATGAGATAAGACTCGAGTGATATCTTATAAAGCTTTGGGAAAGAGTAATTGAAGAAAACTTAAAGCATGAAACAAATATATCAATAATAAAGAATTGTGAAAGAGTAATTGAAGAAAAGTCATGAAATGAATATATCAATAAACCACTTTGGGTTAATATCACGTAAGTCAACCATTGAGTTATTTTCCTACTTATGTAACCAATGAAGAATGATAGAAAGAAAAAAAAAAAGAACTCCCATATAGTTTGATTGATTTAGAAAAAATATATGATACAGTTCATTGGCAATTACTATGGTGCATTTTCTAATAAATTAGTGGAGCAACTAATCAGCTTTCAATTACTGTAGCTTTATATCAAGATTTGACTTTAAGTCTCTGTTTGGTTTATGGTAAAAGCATTGTAAAAGCCTAGGTAATGTAAAAAGAATGTAAAATCTTTTTCTTTTTTCCTTTTTTATAATTTGACATTTGTCTATTCCTAATTATTCATGGCTGTCCTTTTTTCACATTATTATCCGCATTTTCCTTAAAAATGCATATCTATTTTGTCTTTATTCATTTTATGATTTGCATAATCTCCCATCTCATTGGCATCATTTTCTTTGTTTCTCTTATCTTTTTCAGATTTCATTTTTTCTTCTCCCTTTACGTGTGTTTTACATCAAGACAAACAGACCTTAAGGGTTTTAGAGTTGTTGAATAAAAATAAGTACATATAATACAACTTTAGCAATAATACAAATGCAGATGAGGATTAGTTAACGTTGCTGATCAAGATGTGCCGTAGAGTGACCTTTAATTGTCTAGGGAATGGTTCAGGAAAGTAGAAAGATAAATAGACATTTTGCACATAAAATTCAAGCCAGTTGGAAGAAGCAATGTTGTGCTTCAAGGAGTTTTATATAAGTACTGAGTATGAATCAAGTTAAATGAAAATGTTTATAGCTATAAGACAACTTTTATGGTGCGGAAGATGAGGCAATATAGAACAGCATGTCTATTAGATAATTGTGACCGAAATAGAGACAGTAAGGTAGAGATATAATAAGACTAGAAAGGATAAAATTTAAACAGAAATAATTTGAGATATTGAAAAGTAAAATTTATAAATGATAAGACGAGGGAATGTAAGTTTAGATCAATGCTATCAAGCTAAACTGAGATTTGAACTAGCTCATTAGGTAGCTCCGTTTGAACTAGTTTAAGCTTTGGTACTAGCTAGCTCGAAGGATGATCTTACTTTCTAGGCTAAGTAATGATATTGACATTAACTTTAAAATTCATGCTCTTAAGAAAAATTTAAATATAACTAGTGGACTATTTTTTTTATTCCACTTTGAGTGGATCCTGCATAGACTATGAGCATACACGATCTCCTCACACAGCACTCCCTTTTTTTAATGTTTTACTGCTCATGCCATTCTCGTCCAAACTCTGTCAGATCATCATTCCCATTTCTCAGCAAAGAGCCCAGTACTGTGATGCCCATTTTGATCAGAGAGCCCTGCAATTCTTTTCATCTTAAGCAATTACATCGCTAAATGAGGGCATTTCTCCCTTGCTTTTACATTTCAGCATGTGCACCTCTTTTCATCGGATTATTTTTTCTATTCATCTTTGTTGCAGTTCAGCTCACCATTTGATTCCATTGCATCTTGACGTCTTGGTGTGCATATGTTTTTTCGACTTATATTGCTTAACACTCAACATGGTTTTTTAGGTGCACATTGAGCCAAGCTAGACCAAACTAGTTAAGAAATAACTTATGATAACGACGATGATGAATATATATCTCAATCAAGCTACAACATGTAAGTCTTTAGTGCAAGGCTCGACCATAGGGGTGATCAATGGCAATTCATGTTAGGGTTAAATTGATTTACCAGGTCATTAAATGGGTAAGATGTGAGTCGACCATGACCAGGGCTGAACTTGACCCATTGGTGGCCTTTAGCTGGCTTTGGACTTACCCCTTGTAGCCCATAAGCTATTGTCTCAATAAGGCTAGAAGACCCTAGCAAAATAATAAATGATTTAGAAAATCAATCTATCCATTTTCTTTTTCTTCTCATTGATGAAGAATGAGAGAGTTGGTGCAACAGTAAGGCTCACTGCTTACAGCCATGGCAGCACCGGTTCAGCTCACAGAAATGACCTCTTTAAAAAATAGATGCAAGGCTGTGTGCATCTTGCCCTCCTCAAACCCCCCATTGGCAAAAGCGTCATTCATTGGGTTGCACCCTTACATATGAAGAATGCATTCATATAAAATGATTTTTTGTCATTGGAAAATTACTCTTATTTAGTAATTGTCAATGTTGTTGCAACCATTACTGTATATACAAAAATACAATATAGGGGTTGTATTTCAGGGTACATCCACTACATGAGTGTTCTGCTTCTTAAACAATAACGATGCACCTATCTTATCTGTTGTGTTTGTCAATCCAAGCCATCTTAATTCTTTTTTATTGTTGGGATCGCACAAAATTTAGTAGGATGATCAAGACCGCTGGCGTTTGTTAAATGTTGTTAAGTTTTGGGACTGATTCTTTTCATTTTAACAATGCCTACAATCACCCAAAATACTATGATTGCTGATGCAGTATAGTCAGGGGTGCATGGTGTGGCTGTTGTGCACGTCATGTCTGTATTGCATAATGAATGATTCTGGTAACCATCAGTTTAAACTAGAATAAGGCTTAAAGACATACTGATTAAGATGAGAAACTGTCTAGGGCTTTGCAAAGGTTGAGGTCCATGGAATCTACATTGTCTAAAGCAAGCCAGGTTTACTCTGATTGCTCTGCAATGGTCACAAAACTGCGTGCTATGACCCACAATGCTGAAGAACAAGTTCAGGCCCAGAAGAATCAGGCTGCCTTCCTCGTTCAGCTTGCTGCAAGGACTTTCCCAAAGGGTCTTCATTGCTTATCTATGCAGCTGACTGTTGACTACTACTCTCTGCAGCCAAAGGAGCAGGAATTTCCCAATAGACAGAAGTTGTTGCGGCGAGATCTCTATCATTATGCTATTTTCTCTGACAATGTCCTTGCATGTGCAGTGGTGGTTAACTCCACTGTTTCCAGATCTAAGGTGACAAGACCTCATCTGCTTTGGTTTTATGACTTTTAACATATGCTGTTCAAAAACAGCAATTGGCATGGTTGGTCACTCTGTTGTTTGAATTGACTGGTTTTCTCACTAAAGATTTGACAGCAGTTCTTGAGGTAGCCGGGCACAAGTATCTATTGTTCATTACCTGAGATTATACTCTTTGGTGCAGTGCTTTCTCTTGAGCCGTTGGTTTTACTTTGTGTTTACCGTCCAAGAAAACAGTATTGACTGGATAACTTATTGTGCTTCCCCTTCAGAATTAAGGAAAAATATCAGATTTTAAAGGATCTATTATCTAGCCAAGGCAAATCTATTGTGATAGAACCTTCAATGGATTACTTCTAGAGAATTTTATTTTATTTTATTTTTTGTTTCATTTGACCAGAATGTTGCACTTGTAAAAGTAGTCTAGGCACAGGTTTACTAGCGGGATGGATTCTGTTCCATTCTACTTTTGATATTTCAGTTCATTTGCCAAATGTATCTTGGCATTCTACTAGTTCAACTGTTAAGGATGCCTCTTTATGTGCTTCTTCCAGTATTCAAAACATGGAAGTTGGTTGACATTCAGATTTCCTTCCCACTACATTCTATTTGGCCTTTTCGGAATGTTATTCAATAAACTGGAGTAGTCCAGCTGATGACCTGTAACCATAGCCTGGCTCTAAGACAGAGGCTGTAGCCCAAGAGTTATGGTGTCTCTATCAAGCAGTGTCTACTTCATCCCTTAATGATGGGCCCACATCTTCATGGCAGGTTTTGATGAAAACATTTTCAAATAATGATTCCCATAAAAAAAGGCAAGATTCAACAAAAATCAGAATGGTTGGATGACTTTTTAATATTTATCGTGTCTGCCATCTGCTTTTCACTTTAACAGGACAACAAATATCAATCCAACATAGTTAACCACAAAATAGGTAAATTTGGAACAATTTGTAAATTAGATCGATAATTTGGACATGTTGATTTGAATGGTTTGTATGCCAGTGTAAAATTCTCTGTTTAAGTCAAGTACTTGAATCTCTACTTTGAGAATGCTGGTACACAAATCTACACATTCTATTTTTATACCAACTCAGTTGGGCATACTGGCTGGGCTGGATTTCATCATTAGCCCTACTCTGGACCAGCCCTAAGTCTTGGCCTAGTCTACCAACTAAGCCCAGCATTGGTCCAAGCTTATGAGATTTCATGTGTATCTTCTGACTGCAAAATATACTGAATCAGTTGATTCCATTTAACAAAACAAAAAAAAAAGAACCATAAAGGACTTGATTAGTTCATTTTATGCAGAACTTTACATGTCAGTGAAAAATCTAACAGTTTTAATTCATTTGCAGGAACCTCAAAAAATCGTTTTTCATGTGGTAACTGATGCTCTCAACCTACCATCAATGTCAATGTGGTTTTTGGAGAACCCACCTGGTCAAGCTACAATTGAAGTCAAGAGCATGGACAGTTTTAAGTGGCTTTCTCCTACTTATGGTTCAATGTTAATGCAATCAAACTCCATTGACCCTAGATACACTTCCAAATTGAATCATCTCCGTTTCTATCTGCCAAAAGTCTTTCCTACTCTTGATAAGGTTGTGCTCCTTGACCATGATGTGGTGGTGCAGAAGGACCTAAGGGGTTTGTGGAGAGTTGGTATGAAGGGGAAAGTAAATGGGGCAGTTGAGACTTGTAGACACAGCAAATCATCATATAGGATGGGCATGTTCATTAACTTCTCAGATCCAGAAATTGCAAAGAGATTCAATGCCAAGGTCTGCACTTGGGCTTTTGGGGTGAATGTATTTGATCTGCATGAGTGGAGGAGACGAGATTTGACAACCATATACCATAAACTGCTGCAATTGGTAGGTGAAGTTGTTTGCATTTTGTCATTTATGCATCCGCTGTTGCTTTATGTGGATTTAATAGCATGGGGATATCTTCCTTTTGCAAATAATAACTATTTCTTTCGCATCCTTCTATTCCTTTACTGCCGGGAGAAGGTTGGGGGGGGGGGGGGGGGGGTTGGGGATTTGGGATTTTCTTAGCCCATTAACTTATTAGGTTGCTTTTTTTCCTTTAAATGGTGGGATTTTATGTAATATTTTTTTATTCAAAAATAAAAGAGAAGGGACCTCCATATGGCCTACTTTTATTGGTCATTTACTCTGTGAAGGACCTACTAGTGTTCTCCTCTGTGGTTGTGTGTCATAAAATGCTAGTTTTGTGAATCACACCATGTACGTTTGCACTATTTATGATACTTCATGAACTTCTACATAAGACTTCAAGTCGTGAAACATGAAATTATATGGTGTTTGGTACTGCCAAATACACCCTCGGTTTAAAAAAATATGTTTTGATGGTTTGCATAAATTTCATTTTTTGCAATTTCAACTAGTGTATTACTGACTAATTTCTTCCATTTTGTCAACTATCAAACATATTGTCATGGTTCATATTTCTTCAAAATGAAATGCTTTCTGACATTAACTCCATTTTGATGCCCCTCGAGAATACAATTAAGATCATTTTGCACCACGAATTCACTTTCTTGCACCATATGAAAGCACTATCAGCATGCCTATATCAGTATTTCTTAGAATTGGATCTCAGCCGTTAGCTACAGTAAGCTTCAGTGACTGATTGAAAAGTCACATGCAAATCTTATATTTCAGTATCAAATATGGCCTCAAGATGGGACAGGTGTTTGCTGTGATGCACTTTTGAACATGTACGTGGTTTGCAGATGGATATATTCATGTGTGTGAAGAAGTTTTAGGCTTTTAACAAGTGTTTGTGTTTCTGTCTCTGTCCTTGTCCTGTTTCTGTTTACTGCAATTTGGCTTTACAGCATAGGCATATATTGTATTCTTTTGGATTCATTATGCTTGTTCTAGTGTAGCTCCCAAGGCGCACATGGAAAGCACATTTGTGAAGCTGTTTTTTCAGAGGCATATGCCACGGTGATATCAAAGGCTGTATGAGAGAGATAGGGAGGGCCTAGAAGGAGATGGAAGATGTGTAAAATATGCATGGTTTAAATGTGTATAAATGACCCAGCCATAGTGAGATTCGATAGTAGCAAAATTCATTTAGCTGACCCCAATTAATTGTAGCAGTGCTTAGACAATAAATGATGAGACCATCATGTGTGAGTTTCTGCTGTTCGTGGGAGTATGATTTTAGCCATGCTTCAATGCATGCTTCTTAAAGTTTGCTTTGCCTGTGTTAAAGAACTTGCATGTACTTGTTATTTCATGGGCATGTGGATAACGTTTACTTGCTGTTGTTGTGATTTCAGGGACAGGGAAGACAGTTATGGAAGGTTGGGAGCTTGCCATTGGGTCTCCTTACATTCTATAACAATACAATAGCCCTGGACCAGCAGTGGCATCTCCTTGGACTCGGGCATGAATCAGGTGTGGGCCATGCTGAGATCGATAAGGCAGCAGTCATACATTATGATGGAAGCATGAAGCCATGGTTGGAAAGTGCAATACCAAAGTACAGAGGTTATTGGAGCAAGTTTCTCAAATATGACCATCCCTCCTTGCAGCAGTGCAATATCCATGAGTAACAATATCGGTGACTAACTTCAGGTTCCCCTGTAAGTTCCATTTTCTAAATGGTGGTCTTTACTGCACAAAATAGTCATGTACCTGCCAATCCAGGGTGTTCAAATCTTGGCCTGAGAGTATCGGATAGAGGCAGTGACCTCAAACCTTAATAATTTGATTTTGCCCGTTGAATGTGGGGGAACCTAACTTACCTGTCTATTCAATACCTAGATACATACTAGGATATTCATTCCATTCTTTTGTCTTTTGTTGCCACATTCGATGGCCCTATCTTTGAACACCTTGGATTGATTTACATGCATGCTACATCTATAGTGAATAAGCCACCCCTGTTAAGAAAACGGCAGGGAGCAGATGCCCAAGTCAAACTAACTGCTGATTTCCTGTGTAAATTCCCTCTTTAGCATATCAGTTTTTCAACCCACCAATACTTTTGATTCAGTTGTAACCATCAATAAATGGGGATGGAATTCGGTAATTTCATTTGTGATAATTTTTTTCATTTGTTATTTCAATTGTTTTTTGTAATGCGGCTTGTACAAAAGAGAAATCTGTGTGTTTCAAAGTACCCTTAATCTTTCCAGCAATTTCTTTATTTGTTGTTTTATTCTCAACTTATCGGATGGCAGTTGGTGAAGGGAGTGATCACAACTGTGATCTGGTTAAAAAGTACACATGAGTCGGGATCTTGAATGAGTGCCGAGCATTGCGACTTTAAACTCTTGCACAGGGACCTTCAAACGCATGGCCCCGCAGCATCATGTACCTCATGTGCAATAGAGGAAGGTATCACCACCAGAAAGGATGGAAAATGTGGAATGAGTTAAGGGTGTGAAAATGGAATTGATGTGGGGCTGATGAGATGGAAAGATAAAGAGGGTAATTAGTGGAATTATATGCAATGATGAGTTAAAATGGGATAGTTGGGACCTGGGATAATTAAATGTCATGTTATAAAATTGGAATGTTTTCGTGCTGTCTGCAAATGCCGAGTCTGATAAATATTGGGGTTTGTATGCGGTAGGCCCTACCGTACCGTTTTTTACTCATTAGTGCCGGGGCCAATTGTAGCCAAGGGCATTAAGGCATCCAGAGAAGGAATTGGTGGATTCTCATAAACGTGGAGGAATCTGGTTGGTCTTGCGAGGATGGGAATCTGAAGGCAGCTATCCAGTAAGGCTTTTGTGGGCGTGTGGCGCACAGCCTGTGGGGGTCCTCTCCTGATCTTTTGGGTCTCTACGATGAAGTAAACAATAGCTCTCCACCAGGAATATAAGAACTGCCTTGAGCGCATACAGAAGTCAGCTGCTGCCTTTCTTCTCATTGTCACCTTCTTGAAAAAAAATGGCCGCCGCTCTTGCAGCCTCTCCAACTGCACTCGTGGTGGGCGCTGCTTCCTTTGTGAGCAAGGGAAGGACGGCTTCAACATCGACTGCTCTGGGTAAGATTAAGATTACTGGGGAATTTCTTTAGATGAGCCATTCCCGTTGCAACTCTGGTCCCCATGTACTCCACAAACAATGATCATTTGGTATGTGTAGCTGCGTATATGTTCTTCCAAACAACGAGGCTGAAAGGACACCTTTTTTTTCAGCTGTATGCTTGCTGATAAATTGCAGCATGCCTGAATGGTATACTACTCATCTTGACTGGGTAGCATTGTATTACCCAACCATTATCATGACTTATGATGAGTGAGAAACCCATAATATCATTTGAGTTTCTCAGACGACTTTTCTAGTATGGTAGTATAACTTGTACAGCACCTAAAATGGTCCGGTCAATTTGCCAACCTAACATTTGAAATTGCCTCTATGAATGGTCATCTTCATGGTTAATTGAGATGGCTCCAGGTCTACCAACAGTTGCGAAAAGTGGGGTGAAGTGCTGTGCAGAGCAGCAGCAGTCTCAGCACCTGGGTACAAGCCTGGGCATGGCCACATCGTTGATCGCTGTTGCATGCGCCGCAACCATGTCTAGCCCAGCCCAAGCTCTAGTAGATGAGAGAATGAGCACTGAAGGGACTGGACTGAGCCTGGGCATGAGCAACAATCTTCTTGGGTGGATCCTATTGGGTGTGTTTGGCCTCATTTGGTCTCTCTACTTTGTGTACACATCTACCCTTGAAGAGGATGAAGAGTCTGGATTATCACTGTAAATGGAAGGAGTTTAGTGTAAAAATTAGAGATCTGGTCTGTTGTACGATTCCACGAGAATTACCCATTTGTCGAACTTGAAATGATGTACTTGTTTCTTTTGTACTAAATTTTTCTTGCAATGGGAGACGGCTGGCCTTTCAGACTGTTATCCCGAGGGTTCATGCAAGTCCCAACAAGGTGATTGGACTTAGAAATCTATCTAATGGGTGGGCTGCGTTTAGAATAAGGAAAATTACATAGAATGATGTCATTTTGTATTACCTTCCGAGGGTGGGCATTGCACAAGCTCAGGATGCAATGATGCCAAGATGATCCAACTTACCTGAAGAATGAGTTGGTCGTATCCAGTAGGACCAACTGCTGATTTCCAATGAGGGGGAAATGACCAACACCATTCGATCTATGTTTGCAATGTCAACCATAAAGTCTAGATTTTTGTTTTGATTGTCTACGTTTGGGTGTGGTTGTAAGCAATGGAATGGGATTAACAATCTTGGTTAATCGTTATGGACAGTGAAAGTGTAGTTTATGAAAAGAATACTTTAAAATCATCGCCAAACATGCGCCTTTAAGTTAAAAGAACTATATAGTGGCCCTTATTTTTAAATCCTCTATTTTCGCATCATGGTTTATTTGCTACTGCACCGTTACCTGTTTTATTTCGAATTATGACTCAATGCAAGCTTGGAGTTGGGACAGCCAATGATTCAAAAATTTATGCTAATTGAAAACCTAAGAGCGTCATTGCATTTGAAAGAGTAAAATATGTACTTAATATCAAAAGCAAATACAAAAGTCTATCTAAGTTTCAAAATGGCCTGAAGTTACGTAGAATCATTCATCTAGGTATGAATATAATTTTAAATGGAGTAGATGCATGAATCAAATATCATAGGTACGTTAGAAAGATAAGGTTGGAATTTTAGAAAGATTAAATAAATAATGAAAATTACCAAAGAATTCGTAGTTCAAGACTTAGAAAATTTGCCAATTTCTCAATACAAATTTGATACCCTCTCTTTGTGCGAAACTAAGATATACAATGAACTCACAAATTAGATAAAAATCAATATTCAAATTGCACTTCTAAGTGTTGAACAAATCCTCAAAGAAAACTATCTTAAAATGCCAAAAGGATAATTATGTAGACAATGAAAAAAATGTCAAATTTTTGCAATATCTAGAAGACGAGGAAATCCGATACCTTAGCACAAAAATTTATAAAAAATATATAAATTCTGTAGGGACTTAATGTGTCTTCACAAAAGACACCAAGGCACCCTTTAATAACACAACACTTCACTTAAATAGACTATATAAAGTGGTTTTTCTTGTCAATTTCCAAACAATTATCTAACTAAATGTAACTATGTCAAATAATATAACCGCATGTGTGCAATAAATGTATTACACCATTTTTATAGAGATTCAAATATAGGCATTATGTAGCAAAACCTTACTAAATTGCTACTATCGCACATAATAATTTTTCAAATCTTCTTTAATAATATATAATAATAATAATTTATTTTTAAAATTTATTTAAAACTAACAATGTCTAACAAAATTACCAAAATCTTCAAGTAAATGATGTTTATCCTTAAACATTTATCCTACTATAACTTATTTAAGTTTTCCTTTTGTTTGTTTAAGAAGTAATTTTAAAAGAAATAAAAAAGATGATATTAGTACCGTAAAGGTAATTTAGCCAAAAAAATAAAAAAGAATAATATAAACTTTTGTAAAAAAAAATAGATAGTAATGTATGAATGTAAGATTGCAAATAACTTGGGAGGATATTTATGTACCACGTTAAAAAGGGGGAGGTTTTATTTTCAAATTTTTGCTTTTAAACAGCACTTTGTGGATGTTTGAACAGGGAAAATATAAAAAATATTGTCCACCATAACTGATTCGACAAGTAAATAAAATTGAAATAAAATAATTTTAATAAAAAAAATACTGCTGTTAGAGTAGGCATAACTCACGCGAAAGAGAACAATTTGATTTCTTTGAAAAGCTAGATTTTGGCAATTACTCTTTTTTTGTTGAAGCATAGCCATAAACAAAAAAGCGCACATCGGAGATTTCATGCATCGAATCATAGCCCTTAAAAAAGAAGGTAAATAAAAAAGTTTGACATAATTAAGATTCCATGCAAACAGCTGGACTGAATCATGTTCCCTAATTACTTCTTCCCCGGACCCTCGGTCATCGCCACGCGCATCGAGAGCACACGCTGTTCAGTGGGCCCCACTGGCAGACTCCTGTCGTCCTCGCATGCCCCGCCTTCGCTTTGATTTCCCTCCCACCCATCTTCTTCCTCTGCAAAATTCTGGCCGTTTCCAGCAAAAATGCAAGGATTCCATCTCCCCAGTGATTTACCAACGTTGCTGCGTTTTTCCCAGCACTATTTGTAGGGTTAGGGTTTCTTCCCTCTCCACAGCCCAACGCTGAGCCCAGGAATTCCCCACAGCAATCCCTCCTCTCC